>CAUYLG010070178.1:0-41782 GCA_963573385.1 Cacajao melanocephalus
TACAACCATCTGATCTTTGACAAACCTGATGTAATTGGCATTTTCATCAGTGTTTGCTTTTCACTGTGTTTATCTTGTTTTAGAGACCATTTTATCTCTTTTTATATTTTTCCTCATTTTATATTTAATTTTGATTTGTGGTTAAAGCAGAGAGCAGGCCTTGAGATGTAAGCTCATTATATCACCTTGACTGGACTTTGAAGTGAAGGACTTTCTCCTGATGTGGGAGATTCTGGTCCCAGGGTCCAGCCACCCTTGGCAATCCATGGTGTTTACTGAATTTGGCTTCTGAAGTTTTGGCCTCTATCTTGATGTGGTGTGAAATGTCTGCTACTAGTGACTTCTGTCTTCCTTCTTGTAAACCTCGAAGGACCTCTTTCTTTCCCTTCTTGTTGGCCTCAACAGCACTCTCTGTGTCTTTTGGTTCTTTTATTATAGTTCTTGATGGTCAATTACAGAAGCTGTGTTTAGTACCTAAAAAGTGTTCTCCTTTCCTGGAGAACAGATTAATATTCACACTCTCCCAGCAGGTGAAAGGCAATAGCTGCATCTCACATGTCTAATTCACAAAAGAAAATGAAGATGAGCAAAGCATTTGAATGTTCAGTCTTTCTATGAAACTAATTACCTGTTACATTTTTCTAAAAACTTTCTGTTCTCTCTGCTTGAACACTCTTCTCCTAAATCTCTGTGTACCTGACTTCTCATCAAATCTCAGATGTCATATCAGAGAGGGGTTTAATTCTTTTAATGTACTTTTCATTGTCCAGAAGTCATCTTGATTGACTGGTGGTATATTTTTGCATTGCATCTTTCCATTAGATTGTAAATGGCATGATCATGGAGGCCATGCCTACCTTGTTTGTTATAATCCCCAAACACATAGAAGAATGACCAGCACTCAGTATGGGTTCTTTCAATACTTGGGCAATGAATGAGTAAGCTAGTCCTGTTCATGATTCAGCACTGGTTACTCTGATGGTATGTAGTTCATGGAGCATGATGTAAAATCACTAGATATGAGGGCGAGCTGAGATCATTCATCTGACACCTTCATTTTACAGAGGAGAAGGAACTGTGTGGCTCAAGGCTTGTCACAGTCATATAACTAGTGACCAAACTGAAAACAAGGTTGAATTTCTTTTATTCATGCCACATCAATAGTTTTTAAGGAATGCTAGTCCTTGGAACCCCTGCCACATGGTCGGTGTTCAGTAAATATAGAAGCGCTGAACAGATTTCAAATCTGCCTCTGCTGCTTTTACACATGCCAACTTGGATAATCACTAAGTCTCTCTGGGACATAGTTTCTCTGTTTGCAAGATGATATAGGAGTCTTGTAGTTTAAGAGGTAATTTAAAAGGTTATTTGGCAATGCATGTGGAAACTTATTTTGACAGAGGCAGTAAAGGAATATAAAAAGAATGTCACTGCTCTTGTGTCACCAATTTTGTATAGCAAAGAATGATTGATGGCCAAGAGCTGGGAAAGATATCACAGGAGCCCAAAGACCTGAAGAAAGAGTTAATAGGCATAGCAGTTCGGTTTCTATTGCTTATAACAGAATACCTGACATTAAGTAATTTATAAGAAAAGGATTTTTCTTACAGTTATATGTGCTGAGAAGTCCACGGTGGTCAAGGGGGCTGCATCTGGTGACAGCCTTCTTGTTGATGAGGACTCTCTGAAGAGTGGCACAAGGCATTACATGGCTAGGGGGCTGAATGTCCTCGTGTGCCAGCTCAGGTCTTTTTTTTTTTCTTTCTATTTCTTTTCTCTCCTTTTTCTCTCTTTCTTTTCTTTTCTCTTTCTTTTCTGAGACAGGGTTTCACTCTGTCACCTAGGCTGGAATGCAGTGGCACAATCACAGCTCACTGCAGCTTCAACTTTCTGGGCTCAAAAGATCTTTCCACCCCAGCCTCCCAAGTCTGTTCACCATTTTCTTCCTCTTATAAAGCTACCAGTTTTCCTTTCATAATTACTCATTAATTTAGTAATTATTAATCGATGAGGTCGGAACCCTCATGATCCAATCATCTCTTAAGGGTCCCTCCTCTCAGTACTATAGTATTGGGGAATATATGTCTTTGGTTTATTTTATTCTATTAAAAATCCTCGTCTAGTTTTATGACTCGGGGGAATAAATCTCAAAATGAATTTTGAAAGGAATAGATGTTCAAACCATAGCAATAGGTAAGGGGAAAGGCATGAGGAAATGTTGGTGTTAGAAACTTATCCTTGTGACTGAGGAGTTGGGGAGTGGGCTCTTTTCGGTTTCTCTAAGACACTAATAGAACTGTCAGAAACAATAAAATTAACTATGCAAATTGTAAAACATATGTCAGAGATCTGTCCGGGATGCCAGACAATCAGGAAATTTTTCTCAAAATGGAAAATAGCCAAATAAGTCTTTGAGTGTTTCCATGTGTCTCTCATTTATGGATAACATTTCATGTTTCACTGAGTTATGTGGATGTCATGGGGACAGGGTGGGTGCCTGATCCAGATGGTTTCTGTAAGGAAATAGGGCAGGTAAATGGATGTGGAGGAGGCCAACAACAGAGTCTACCACAACCTGAATTTGGGACTAGATTGTGTCAAAATGGAGACATAGGCATTGGAAAACCTTCTTATTTGACCATTAGGAGGTCAGTTGTGACTTTAGAGAACAGTACTATGTTAGAAGTAGGGGCAACAATTAGATTGGAGGATATCTTTAAGTGTGCAAATGGTGAAAAAGTAAGCATAGACTATGATTTTAAGAATTTGGGTGGTAAGGCCAGGCACAGTGGTTCACGCCTGTAATGCCAGCACTTTGGGAGGCCAAGGAAGACAGATCGCTCAAGGCCAAGGGTTCAAGACCAGCCTGGGCAACATAGCGAAACCCTCTCTACAAAAAATACAAAAATTAGGGTGTGGTGGTATATGCCTGTGGTCCCAGCTACTCAAGAGGCAAGGAGAGGATGACTTGAGCTCGGCAGGTGGAGGTTGCAGTGAGCAGTGATTGTTTCACTACACTCCAGCTCTGAGTGACAGAGTGAGACCCTGTTTTAAAAAAAAGAATTTGGGTGGTGAATTTCTTGAGGTGGGCAGGATTGAGAGAATACTTTTGGCTCTGCATGTATTATACAGGACTTTTTTGACAAATAGGAAAGATCTGACAATTTTGGTAGGTCCAGTATACGAGATTCAGGAAACAAAGAGACTGAAGAGAAGGAATGTTTCCTTTCTCAAGGAAGAGAGCAAACTATACACACAGTGCTAAAGAAGAGTAAATTTCAACACTGAATGGGACCGATTGCAGGTCTCAGGAGTCCAGGTTATTGAGATCAGAACTTGGAAGCATTCTAAAGGAGGGAACCCGGTCTTAAACACTGGTTTAGATTAGACACAAGTTGATATGGTTTGGCTGTGTCCCCGCCCAAATCTCATCTTGAATTACAGTTCCCATAATCCCCATGTGCGGTGGGAGGGACCTGGTGGAAGGTAATTGAATCATGGAGGAGGTTATCCTCATGTTGTTCTTGTGATAGTGAGTTCTTACCAGATCTGATGGTTTCATAAGGGGCTTTTCTCCCTTTTGCTTGGCACTTCTCCTTGCTGCCACCATCTGAAGAAGGACATGTTTGCTTTCCCTTCTGCCATGGTTGTAAGTTTCCTGAGGCCTCTTTGGCCCTCCTTAGCCCTGTGGAACTGTGAGTCAATTAAACGTCTTTCCTTTATAAATCACCCAGTCATGGGTATTTCTTCATAGCAGTGTGAGAATGGACTAATATACAGATCTAGCTGACACCATAACCAATACCTTTCCTCGGTGTCTGTATCCGTCAATCTGTGTTAAGTCTTTCCTCTTACAGGGCATAATTAGGTTGGAAAATATCCATTTGACTGGATATCCATTGACTGGAGGGGAAAAATTAAAAAAAGATTAGCTAGTTGAGCCACATTATAGTGTATCAGTTATTTAGCTTTTAAAAAGTAGAGAAGAAGCCCTATGGTAACTGTCTAGACTGTATGGTAACTGAACTGGAGAAGGAATTGATTAAAGAATTTGGAGAACCTTGGTAGATTATCTGTGAAGGAGTCTTATACAGAGGAGCAAGATCAGTTAGATTTTGGAGGGGAGGTAGGTTAGGAAGTGTAGAAATCATGGAAAGGGTGGATTCAAGATATGCTAATGTGTATGAAACCATTTGTAATTAGACTTGCAAGGTCTAACTTGGCAAAACAAACCTGGAATGTTGAGACGGAGGAATAGTTGTGAGAGTTTGAGGAATGAGAGTGAATAAAAGGTAACAATGGTCAGAAAGGGTATGCAAGATGTCACTACATCAGTTATTGTAGTCGAAATTTGCAGGTAGCTATCCATTTCCAATTGTGGTTAAATTTTCTTTGGTTTCTCTTCATGTGTCTTAAAAGGGGGAAGGGTTGGGCCCTTTCTCACCTAGCCTTTGCCTGAAATCCAGTAGGGGAGCTAAGCTCCTACCACCTTGTTGCCCAAACTAAGCTTAGATGTGTGGCTTGTCCTTTGATGTCAAATCTGTAGTAGAGCTTTGTAGCCATCACAGGGGCCAGTGGAACGTTTTCAAAGGTTTTATTCTTCTGTTGAATAGAAGGAAAAGCAACCTTAAATCCCCAGGTACTTTCTGTGTTCAGAAGTCTTTTCAAATTTGACTCATTGGTAGACTTGAATAAAAGAACTGAAAATTACAAGTTAAATAATTTTTAAAGCTGAGCTTAAAAATGATTTTTATTCATCCATTTAATAAAATTAATGGTAATAAACTAACTCTGCTAAGAAAAACTTAAATAAATAGCCTAATTCATGTTACTTTAATGCCATCGTTTAAAATGATCAGTGATCCTTATCCTTAAATATATATATATATATATATATATATATATATATATTTTTTTTTTTTTTTTTCACATAGCTTGCAAGGTAGTGAATGTTTGTGTCCTTCAAATTTATATGTTGAAATTCTAAGACCCAATGTGGTGGTATTAGGAGGTGGTGCCTTTGAGAAGTAATTAAGTCATGTGGGTAGGGCCCTCATGAATGGGATTAGTGCTCTTATAAGTGGGACCACAAAGAAATGATTTGCCCTCTTTCTGCCACTGGAGGATACAGTAAGTTGTCAGCCTGCTATCTGGATAGGGCCCTCACCAGAACATGACCCAGATCTATGACTTCCAGCTTCCAGAACTGTGAGAAATAAATTTCTGTTGCTTTTAAGCCACCTGTTCTTCAGTACTTTATTATAGGATCTCAAACTGACTAAGACATAAATGTAATAATCTTTCATGTAATTCTAGGTATTGTAAGCATATTTAAACATGGCATTTTCTCATGATTTCCAAAATTACTTTAAAACTTATTTCATTGATTGGATGTACCATAATTTGTTTACCTATTGTTCCTGTTGTTGGGAAAAAAGGAAAATTTCATACTGTAGTATGGAATTTTTTATCATACTGTAGTAAACAATTTTAGGTTTATGAATTTTTCTTCATGTGGATTATTTGTAGGGCCAAAGTATGTGTCATTGATTCCACTTTATAGAAAAATAAAAGATACTAGTCTTTTAAAAAAAAGTTTTATTACACAAATATTATAAACACAAAAATGATAAATACCTACAATATCACCATCCAAATAAATCAACTTGCTTCATCTTTCACCTTCCCTGGTAATCTTGATTCATGTGTATACACCACTTTTACATATTTAACATTAAATTTTGCCATATTGAAATTAAACCCTCATAAATCCTTGTACAGGCAGTACAATATTCCATAAATGTAAAATAACCATAATCTAGTTGGCCTTTCCTTTTGTCTGGTTAAGAAGCATTGCTAATTTTTCCCATCTTTAAATTCTGCTACAGTGCACATTGCTGCTACTAACAACATTTTCCTATTTAAATATTGTTGCCTGGATGAAATTTTGAACATAGGTTTACTAGGTGAAGGTATATAAACATTTTTATGACTATTTAAAAATACTGACCAGTTATTTTCTGAAAGAATATACCGGTGCCAACTGCATCAGTGTGCAAATGTTTGTCTTACTGCATTTTGACAGGAAAGGTAGACAACTTCAAATAATGGGAGGAATTATTTTGAAGTTAAAACTCAGCTCTGCCATTTGCTAGTAGAATTACTCTAGGCAAGTTTCTTAATTTCTCTGAGCATGATTTCTCTAAGATGGGGTTAATACTGCCTACCTTATAGAGTTAGGATTCTTTTTAGGACTAAACATAAAGTATAAAACAACCTTATGACATGGCTTTCAATACAGTCCACTATTTAAACAGTCTGATAGGTTAAGGGAAAACAGCTCACTTTAATCCTGCTTTTTTCTCCAAGGACATGACCATGGTTTAACCACATTTATTTGATCGATTTAACCACATTTATTTAGTAGAGTCTAAGTTGCATTTTTTGCCATTTGTAAAATCACACTGAATCTTAAAATCAAGAAAATATTTAATGTGGTAGTGTTCCTTTGTTTTTCTTGAAAAGTGGTTATTGTGCTATCTTCCAGAGTTCTAGAATGGAAAAATTGTACCTTTTCACTTGTGTGCATTATGTGCTTATCTCTTTTGTTCATGTATTTATTGACATCTTGCTGGTTTAATAAGAATTAATTTGTGTGTACTCCTCAAAGTTCATAATTTCTAACCATATCTCTTGTGTACTTTATTATTATTTGAAGTTCTCTTATTTGTGGGAATGGAGCAGGTGATGAAAGAACTTAAGAATTACATATGGGCCAGGCGCCATGGTTCATTCCTGTAATTCCAGCACTTTGGGAGGCTGAGGTGGGCGAATCACCTCAAGTCAGGAGTTCAAGACCAGCCTAACCAACATGGTGAAACCCTATCCGTATTAAAAATACAAAAAGTTAGCCAAGCGTGGTGGTATGTGCCTGTAGTCCCAGCTACTGACTCGAGAGGCTGAGACTTGACAATTGCTTGAACCTGGGAGGTGAAGGTTGCATTGAGCTGAGATTGTGCCACTGTACTCCAGCCTGGGTGAGAGAGTGAGACTCCATATCAAAGAGAAAAAAAAAAAAAAAGAGAAAAAGAATTGCATATGCGTGAATGTGCCAGTTTTTTCTTTTTGAGATTTTCCTTGTCATTCTTCCTCAAATCCTAAGTAGGTTTTTATTCTATGGCCTATTATTATTTGGTCTTATTTTTTTTTCAGAGCTCATACTGTATTGTAAGTGATCATTTTAGGTCCTTGTTTACCTCATTAGGCTCTGAGATATTTATTCAAGAGTAAAGAGAATGTGTTATTTGTTTACAAGGGAATAGGTATTCAATAGATGACAGATGAACAAACATCTGGTCCACTGGAGTTAACTTAAGATGTGACTCTGAAGTCCCCTCAATCTTACCAAGGAAACTGCAGATCTGTTTTCCTAAAAACAAGTAATCATTACCTCTTCCCTTGCTTTGTAATGGTGTTCTGGCTATCGGCTTCCCTGGCACTATGTTCTCCTGGATCACTGCTTATTTCACACTTAGAACTGTGTTTCTTTGTAAGATTGCCCATGTATAAGCTGAGTACAGTGATCACCACCTTGTTCTTGCTCTCTGTCTTGGAATATTTAAGAATAAGTGCTATATTGAACTGGTAAATTGATGGATGATGAATTCTTATATTCACTTGAGTCTATTTCTGGGTTTTCTGGTCTGTTCAAGTCAATCATTTCAGTTTAGATGCCTGGTACTCTGCTAGGCTAGAGTGATAAAATAGGAAGCTGTGCGTCTGTTCTTGAGCCATATTCTAGTAGGCTGCACAGAAGAATGAATAAGTTGCTTCAGTACAATGTTAACTGTGAGAGAGGTTGCCCTCTATCACGGGTGTCCAGTGTGGCCTGAAAGTATAGGGAAAGTTTTACTTGATCCATTAAGAGAACAAGTCAAAGAAGCCTTCTTGAAGAGGGATATCTCAGCAAAATCTTAGAAGGTGAGCAAGGGAGAGCTGGACAAAGAAAGGTGAAGGATATTTTCCAGGTAGGAAAATAATACCAAATGCAATTGATCTATGTCTCTGATTTGGAAATATTATCTTCATTATTGCCATATTGTGATTTTTAAACAGTCTGTTAGGTTTCTGTAATTTTAATGATTTTTCTTAGAGAATTTTTTTACCTGTTTTTTCTTCCATTTTTCCTGGTAAATTTTGGAATTATTTTATCTACTTCCCAGAAAATTTCTGTTGTGATTTAAAAGTATTGGCATTTTGTTAAATGTGTAAATTAATTTAAAGAAAAACAATTTTTAAAATCTCTATCAGTTTTAGTCTATACAGTTGAGAGTTGGTCTCTTCATTTAATATTTATCTCTCTCAAATTTATTTAGTTTTTTTTCTGGTATAGGTTACAGCAGATCAATAATTATGGCATTTTTTCACATTAATTTATGATTGTATATAAGTATGCCATGTACATTATATATATATAATATTACTTATGTCAGAAAATGTATATTTTGGTAGAATTTCCTAAGCAAAAATTATTTCACTTTTGCTTAAGAAACAAGCACTAATTTTTACTAATTTTACTTTTTACCAATTTTTGTTATGGTTAATTTTTCAAAATTGTACATTTCATCAAAATTCTCTATTTTTCTTAGGAATTATGCTGCTGTAACACGTTTTTATTGTATATGTTATTAAGCTTATTTCAGTATTTTAAAAGATTTATCAGCAGTTTTTTTAGATTTTTAGTTTTAATTTTTTATGATGTGAAATCTAGAATGACTTATTTCATCTTGGTTTTGCAGATTTTTGTTTTTGATTGTTCTGGAATATTAGTTGAATGCTTTATTCATTTCTCTGTTGACAAGTTGAAATGCTCTTATTATGTCAAAGACTGCTTTGGTCAAATTTCATCATTTGTAGCATTTTTTAACTATTATTCTTTAAATAGTCTTCTTTCTCAAATCATCAATTAGGGAAGTGTTTTTAAATTCCTGGGATCTTATATAATATAAAATATATTGTCTATTTTTACTTTCAGGGAATATAGTCTGAAAAGTTTAACGTTTTCTTTCTGAGACAATATTTATTTCATTTATATGATGATTGACAGTCAAAGAGAAGTTTCTTTTCTGCCATGTGTAGAGAGGTGTTTGTGTGTGTGTTTATGAGTTAATTTTTTTGCTTTGCCAATTTTTAAGTTATATGACAGAGAGTAGTTAAAATGTTTCCTTTATAATTAAATTTGTCAAGTTTCTTCTTCTTTTTACTTTTCAAAGTTTTGGATTTTTGTTTTTGGTTACTTGCCTGCTGAGCGCATGCTTTAATCATGTATAATCAATAAGATAGGGCATTTTATCATTATAAATTTGTTAATCTGCATCTCTCATATACTTTTTGCCATAATGTCTACTTTAAAATATTGATTTTCCTTTTATTTCAGTTTAATAGATTTTTTGCCCCAATTGTTTTTAAATGCAAAGCTTGACCTTATCTTCTAATAGATTAAAACTGATTATGTGCTCTTATAATTTCTACCCTTGATTTAATGTTATCGTAAATTTTGCTGTTCCAAATGCTTACTTCCTATTAAAATAGAATATAATTTGGAAGATTATATTTTCACATTTTATGTGCCCACTTTAGATTCTAGTGAGAGTTATTGGGAAAAATCTCACAGGTGTTTTTTAAATTTATGTTTAATTACTTGTGCCAGAGAGTCTTAAAGGCTCATCCATTGTCTGTCCATTAATAGGTCAGAAGAGTCTTTCTTGGGGGCTGTATATTGAGCCTCAGCTGCAAGAGTTTGGTATCATTGAGAGTAGTTAACATTTGACGGTCACAAATTAAAATTACCCTATCATTGGACTCAACCAGAGATGCTAATTCATACACAATGCTCACAAGTTTTTCTGAAATGCATTTTGTTTATTCCTTTATACTCTAATCCCTATTCCCCTTCCCTCTAATCTGGTTCTTTTCTTAGGGTAAAGTGAGCCACAGAATCTTTTAAAGGGGTAGAGATCAAAGAAACTCAAAGTTGCTGATTTATACCTATTTGCTACTTTTTAAACCTTCCTTCCTTGGAAGACAAGGCATAGAGCTTTTTTATTTTAGCTTCCTGGTATTTTATCTGCTTTCTAATTTTGTTTCAACAATGATGTCAATTAGTTTGACGTGTCAGTAACAGCCTTTCTGTTTCTCATTAGAGTTTATCTTTTTGGCTAAGATTCAGTTGTTTTTCTCACTAAGTCTCTTAAATAGAGATTTCATTACCTTTGATTTAGGTATTTTTTTTTTGTGGGTAAATTTTCCTAAAAGAGAAGCCAGATAATAAAATTACTGCATCTTTGGAAATAAATTGCGCTCTGCCTGGGAATAACATTTTTGTTATATCCTTTTATCTTGGGAGTTCTGTAATGGTTCTTCAGTGAAATTTGGAGTCAGGACATAAATTAGTAAGATGTAGCCTTTGATGAAAATCCAACTGGGAACAGACATTGTTTCTGTCACATGTTAGATATGTAAAATTTGTTTTTCTACATGAGAAAATTACCTATCTACCTTATAATGTGATTGTGAAGATCAACTTAGAGATATATATTTGATTCTATATAAACTTTAAAAATGTATATAAGCATTTCCAGGGCCCCAGATAGATAGGTAAATAGGTAAATCACAGAACAATATAGGGTTATACAAAAAGTTGGAACAAATGAGAGAACCAAGGAAGAATAACAAGGGTCATGGAGAGAAGACAATATGTGGATGAGATTATGAAGGATGATATCCGGGAGTGGGTGGTGCTAGATAGATATACATTCTAGGCAGATTCTAGCATGACCACTGACTTGTCACTGTGGAAGGTCAGGAGAGATGAGGTGCTCAAAATGAATAATTGTGCAGAGTGGATCCAAGTGGTTCTACCACATTGCCTTTTTTCACCGATTGTCTCATCCATGGCCCCATCTAGGGGAGCAGGAGGGATGAGCACCTGACTCAAAGATGGCTTATTTGTAGGCTAACCAGGAGCGCTAAAGCAGCCTGGTTGAAAAGGTTTTACCTAACAGGAACCAATCCGGCTTGCTTCTTCAAAAATAGAGAAGGGAGTGGTGGAGAGGGAAGAGGTAAACTGTGGCCAGAGGAGCCTATGTAGGTCCTTAGAAAAGAAATTGAGGATGGCTGTTCCGTGGACATGCTCCACATCCTGGGGACTCACAAATTCCAGGCCATGTATTACCTTACAGTAAGCTCTCTTTTCATAAGGCAACCTGTGTGAATCTCTTCCCGAGAGCCAAAATGGCTTACCCAACTGATCAAAAAGATATAGAGGAGATGTTAATCTGAAAATTTATTTCTGAGGTAGAGTCAATAGGAGTGACTGATTTATTATCTGTGAGAGAGGAATTCCCTAAAGAAGTGGACAAGGGTACTTTCCTTCTTACCAATCATTATTTTTATTAATATATTTTACAAGACTGCAGTCGAAATAATATTAAATACAAATTTTTTATACAGAAAGTGTAATAAAGTTAAAATATTCCTTGTAATTCATAGCATTATTGCAATGCTTACAAAATTTTTGCATAGAGTGTGCAAGGATTGATGTTATTCAAAACAAAACTAAAATGCTCTTCTTACATCACACCCAAACCCAGAGAAAAACCAAACCAAACCAAAAATAACCCAAACGCTCAACTCAATTGCTTTATGGGAATGGGGTTTCTTTTTCAAAATCTCCAAGCAAATGGGACTATTATGACCTCACCATTTCTGTTAAGAACATCAGAATCTGGCTTCTTTCAGAAGCGCATCTAACTAGCATAATAGTGGATGGTCTCTGCCTTTTCCTTCTAAAACACAACCTCCTTAAAGAAGTATGTTTCAGCTTCTTCATAATCTCAAAAAGAGAGAAACCTGACTGGGGGAGGTGGTTGATACATGAAAAACGTTGGTCCCCCGCTCACGGAAACACTAGATAAAAATTAAGTCCGTTTAGTGTTCACTAAATTTAGATGAGCCAACGCTTCCCTTTACTTTTCTAGAATCTTCCATCTCTTTCAGAGAGCCAGATTTCTGGGTCTGGTGAGGTTAGTCCTATGAGACCCTTTAATGGTGATCTATTCTTGGCTTGCCATTTGGATGCTACACCATTAAAAAGAAATCCTTGACTGACTTAACTGTAAAGTAGTCTTTTTCATTCTTGGCTCATCCCTTTACTAAGGTTTCATGGGGGGCGTTGAACCAGTCAAGGACTGGCGCTGGGGCTGAGTCTTTTGGGTATGGTGAGGAGTTCTATCCACATTCCTCCCAGAGGACCAGGTACATGTTGTGGAAAAACCACATGAGAGCGGGATGGACCCCAACTTCTTTGCTGCTGTGGCCCCCTCAGTGCTGGGTGAAGGCAGGTTGACAGCAGGGCTTTAAACAAGAGCATCCTGGTTTCTGATCTGTTTAGATGATCCCTGGATGAGTTAATTCTTCAAAACGACTTTCTTTTAACTCTTATGGATCAAAGCCTGATCCCTTTGCTCAGAAGATGAAAGTGTTCCAATGAAACCAGGCTGTAAGGAACTTCAGATGCACTCATTTTCTCCTTTCCCAGTTGAAACACCACCAACCTCACTGCTGAATGTAGGAGGCCAGGGTCAAGGTTAAAGGGTGCCACTTTAAAAATAAGAATTGGCAAACGAGTCTCATTTCCAACTCAGATGAATTGATAGTGATGGCCTGAGTGCTCTGGGGAGGAGAATTCTCTACCTGGGGAAGTGTATGGCCCATTAGTGATGGCTGCTAAGGTGTGGGGCTGAAGCCATTACAGAACCGGAGTGGTCCACTCAGCTCTGACATTGTATGCCTAAATGCAGTCAGTGAATCCCTGGTAGTTCTTTGTTACAGGGAAACAGAGACAATGATAAAAATGCCCTTCCTTCTCTTTGATCCCTCCCTTGAGTTTTGCCACAAGTAAAGGTAGAGAAGAATACTGACCAAATAGTGTAAAAGATCTAAAGTAAGATGTTTGTCTTTTGAAGAGAAGTATAATGGAAAGAGACATATGTGTGCAGAAATGCTGACTTGCTTAGTCACATCCACAGATCACTGAGCATTAAAATTTTCTCCTAAATGTGAGGCTAACAACCCAGGTATTTTCCAATCTATTTTTTTTTTAAAGCTTGACTTAAGAAGCACACAGAGAGCAAACTAATTTTTTTGTAGTTCTAGATTCTATTATTCAGGCAGGCTTTCTATATTTTCACCTTGGGTATCTATACTTTAGTACGGATGCTGTCACTGTGAGAGAGTACAGCAAGCAGAGAAAAGAAGTTCTATAGCCTCATCCACCCAAGAAGATCTAGTTTAAAACCTAGTAAGGGACAAGTCCCAACAACTTAAAAAATAGTTTAACATGTGGTGACTTTATAGCAGAGTGGTCAGGAGTTAAAACTACATTCCAGCTCTGCCATTTTCTAGCTAGTGGCTTTGGGCAAGTTTCTTAGTCACTCTAAGCCTCAGTTTCCGCATCCGTATGTTGGAACTGTATTAGAACCCAACTCAAAGGATTGTTTCGAGGATGAAATAAAAGAATGCATGTAAAATGTTTAGCACAGTGCCTAGCAATAGCTCAATGAATATTAAGAAATATTCTTAACATTGAAGAATAGAATTCTGCCCATGTCTTAGGGTACGCTTTAGCTCCAGGAAAATCTCTTTTATGTTTTGCAAGATTTTGTGGGATGGTTCTTTTTGGGGAGAAGTTTCATAGATTTGCTCAGATTGTCAAAAGAATCTAGGGCCCCCCAAAATGTTAGAAACTCATGAATTAGATGAATCTGGGAACTAAAGAAACAGTCTTCCTTGCTGAGAAGTGTGTTCTTCCTGTCCTCAGACAATCCTTTTGCTACAGTGTTCCCATGGAACCTAATAGACCAGTTTGGAATTTCTCATTTTATGAAATTCTCAGCTACCTCTGATTTCACCAAAAATCCCCAAATGTAGAAGTAGGCTGTGAAGACATTGGAAGGTGAGGGACTGTTAGACAACTCTAGGCATGTGGAGTAGATTTTAGATTAAGCAGATGTTTTCTTTTGTCTTCTCCCAAAGAAGCTGGCCTCGTAATTATGTTATTAAGCTGACCTTAGCTAATGTTCAGTGATGAAGCCAAATTAACTCACTCACTAGTGAGGCTGTCCACATGCCTAATGAGGCATTTGGAATCCCACTCTGGCTTCCTATTGCAACAGGTGGATTTAGACCCTAAACATGCTTCTTGCTTACAGCGACTTTTTCTTTGTTCTATTTCACTTGCAAATCTCAAAATGGGCGCTGATATTTATTACTGCTTGCTGGGCTAAAGTTGAGGAGCAGCAGTGAGTACTGCAGTTGGAAGGTTTGAGACTGTTTATTGATGGATTTGATAGCATCATTAATACTATATTAGGACATCACACTTAATATTGCATCGAGGGCTCCTGACATTCTTGTTCTCTCCCAGATGAGGATGCTAATTTCCTACTATTCTGTCAGTATCTACAAAAGGAGGGTAGGGGGAGAACCAAAGAAAATAGCACATGTGAGCATGGGTTGCCCCAAAAGTTTACATGTGTGCTCTAACAATACTCAAAAAGAGGACCTCCCACAAGCCATTATTTTCCCTTTGCCATTCAGACCTGCCTTGAGAAATTTCAAGGACTCCATTATGAGGAAAGCTTTTAAGAACCATAGAAATCTCATTGCTTTTGAAAGCGTGAACTCATGTGGTGTGCTGTGCTGGCTGAAGCAGCAGGCTTCAGACTGCTTTATCTCTTATCAGTGGCTTGGCTTTGTGCATGAGAAATTCAGAGGCAACTGTATAATTTTAAATTTCGATTACCACAAAGAAAGAGATGCATCTGACATCCCAGTGCTGTAGCTTTGACTATTTTAATGAAATATATTGGAACTAGGGGAACCTTCCACCAAGGAGATAGTGATGAAAGACCACAAGAGAGACATTTTATCTTTAAGATAAAAGGCCTGTTTTCGAAGGTTGTTTCTTTTATTATAACTTTTTCCTGATCTGCTACTAGGGCACCATGCAAATGTACCATTTCAGGAGTTGTTTCCTTATCCTTTTTGTGCCTAAGATTTCTTTGGACAGGGGGAAGAGGGAGAACTGGTCTTGTTTAATGAAATTTTTGACCTTTCATAGAGCCTTGAAACATTGGTATGATCTATTTACCTCTTTGGTCCAAACCTCATGCTACCTTTGACCTAAAATAAAAAAGCAAGATCCTGTGATCTAGCTGCTGCTAAGGGTGTAGTGTTGCCAATTTAATTTTATTTCAGCTGTTTCCAAATAAATGGCCCAGGGATTCCCTTAAGTGACTTTGATTAGGGTCTGGTAAATGGAGGTCATTTACATTAAAAAAAATCCTTCCTCCTTATCATGAATACTCATACTTCCAAAGAGTCATCCATAGCTGATACTTTTTTTAAAAACTAGATATTGAATATGAAGCCCTGGATGATCAAAAGGGATGTTGACCAAAGGGACAAATGTCTGATAGGAAGCTGCCTTACCACACAAAAGCAGAGATGTCAGAAATATGTCTTTTCAAAATATGTCTTTTTGTTGTTGTTGTTGTTGTTTGCATTCCTTCTACACCAGAGAACAAAGACCCAGCTTCTTAGAAATACAACCAAACTGGCATTCATCTGGTTCCTCCCAGCATTAGCTTGATGAAAAGAATTTTACTGTATTTTTCTGTTCCCACGTATTTTAGATGCTTTTTCCAATACTTCCAATGATTTATTGTTCCCACTAACCCTTCAAGCCTGGTGTGGCTTGAACAATAAGCAGAGTGGCAGTGTCGATAACTGAAGTGACGGAGGAGAAAAAGACATGTTAAGTCAAAAATGAGGACCATGGAATGGGCATCCCTCTGGACTATGGGACGGTGAGGTGGAAAACTTTATATGAATATAGACAGCAGAAATAGTCTCTACAAGAAAGAGATTCTAAGGGTAAACCATAGGGTCCCCTACTTCCCTTCTCATTACACAAGGATGCTGGACTGCAGGACCTGGTATATATCTATCTATGAATGGTCTTGGAAGATCATAACTTTCCTTTTCCACTAGGCTTCCCCTAATTCCATCCTCCCTGTTCCCAGGAATCTTCTGAGCCTCTGTTTCTCTGGCAGGTGGATCACTTACTTCCACATGTCTTGGAAAGCAGGCTTTCCACATGTAGGGTAAGGAAGGACTTCCTTCCTGAAAGACTTTGCCAAGTAACTAGATTCCCAAGCCTACACAGAAACGTAAGCTTACTCCCTGCTGTTGGAAAATGTACTTTCTTTCCTGCTATCTTGAACGCATATCACAAAAACCTCTAGGTCAGGGGTCAGCAAACTGTCTGTAACGGATTAAATAGTAAGTATTCTATGCTTTGTGGGCTACATAGTCTCTGACACAATTACTTGACCCTGCTGCTGTAGTGTAAAATCAGAAAACATGTAAATGAATGCACGTGGCTATGTGACAATAAAACTTTATTGATAGGAAAAGGTGGGCGAGTCAGATTTGGTTTCTCGGTGGTAGTTTGCTGACCTCTGCTCTAGGGTCAAGCCTCAAGCAAACTTTGGTCTGTGGTTGCTGGATATGTGATGAAAATTATCCAAAGAGAAAATGACCTAAAGGATGATCAAAGCCAGTTCAAGTTTATAGCATTTATACCTTGGGTAACATAACAATTATAAAGCCACATGTCAGGCTTTTACCTCGGTAGATGTCACCATAAGGGCTTTTGAAAGCCTCTGTGATACTTGAATAGTTTCCTAAGACTTCTATGAATTCTTGAGCAGATATCAAATAGAAGTAAATTTGGAACATATTTGGAAATCAGTTTTTAATTTGTAAAAATCTTCTGAACAATATTAACATACTAGAACTTCTAGTATATTGAGGGTTCATTTGAACTCTTTGTTATGATACCATCTGTTTAATATACCCAAAGGTGTGATTGTCTAGAAAACATCATATATAAAGATTAGAAAGAATCTCATCTTTTTAAAAAAGTAGGTGTTAGTAGATTTTAATGTAAAAGCTTTTCTTCCCACCCAAGAATTCAGGTAAACTTTTTTCTCATGACCATGGACAAATATTCTAGTTTGAGGATGTTGGGATAAAAAGATGTATGTTGAGAAACTTGGAATGCATTTTACTACCAATTTCTGAAATCCGAACTGAAATACATAATTTAAGCCATATCAAATTTCCTGCTTATTACTTTGTATATTGTGGTCACTTAGCATAAATGAAAAATAGAATTTTATATCATATCTGTTCCCAATAGGTACTTGATTTATGCTGAATATTGTTCTTATTTTTATTCTATTTGTGATCTCATTACCCTTAGGATTAAATTTTGCATGTGGGATCACACCAGTCTTTTTTATTGGCATAAAACTTCTGGTGCTTATCTCATTCTTTCATGTGGTGATTAGAACAAAATCTAAGGAAAATGTTCTGGGAACTTTTTGCTCTTTTGTCATCCAAAGATAATGAACTTGAGAAGGCAAAATGCAAAGACAGTCTACTTAAAAAAAATCACCTGTCTTAACCTATCTAGCCACAAACGACTTCGTAGCTATTATTGTTTATCTGAATGATATGGGGTAGGTGATCCTAGTAGCCAAGGAGGGCCTTTCCTGGCTTGGAAAAACCCTGTATTGATACATACAGATTCTGGCAGCATGGCCCTATGGGATATTAATTCTACTGATCCAGAGTAATCTGATGTCTTTTATGGTTTTCCTTTTTAGACCCTAGTGCTGCAAACCAACCAATCACTGGGTCTCACCCTAAGAGTGACCAGCCCAACTCTCTGGATGAAATACTGAGCGAGAGTGCCTGGACTGAGTTTGGGGTCTGGATGCCAGCAACATCACTGGTTCATCACTGGCCAGGCTAGGACCCACCCCCCCAACCCCCACCATCTTTTTGTAAGTGACTGAGCAACACACAACTTGCTTTTATATCGTGTGTGCAAATCTCAGCCTGATGCTTGAGTGTCATCTCAAAAAAATATCAAATCTTTTATTTATCTCCTATACAAAACTCCGCTTGCTTGTAAAGTAAGAAAAATTAAAACCTCATTGAGGGAAAAGAAAAACAAACCCAAATGCCACTCAGGCCTACAAATACTACTTCATTTAGACTTGCGGGGGCCACTGCTTTCCAAATGGCATCCAGGACTGTCTAAGCCAGCGATGAGTTCATTCTGGGCTCTTGAGAGTCCTCATCTGCCAACCATTCTGTTTGTCTATCAGTTTTTAAGATGTCCAGTCATAACTAAGTCATTCCCCTCCAATCTTCCAAAATAAACTATAGGTAACAAGATAAATTAGATGTGCTTCTCCTTGCTGAGTGCATTGACTTAAGGCATAGGCACATTTCCTCCTCTTTGAACAGAGATGGTGTAATCCCCTGTCCCAGCACAAGAGCTGGCCAGGGTGACCCTGGAGCATGATGATGAAGGTGGGGTGATGAGAGGTAGCTGATGGCGGGAATTAGGGTGCTGCTTCCACATACAGGGGAGGAGGTACTGCTGGGCCCCACGGGACACAGTGATTCTCATAAAGACACTTGACTCAGTTTATATTATCTTTCAGTGAGCAATTCTGGTGGCATGCAGTGCTTCTTAGAGAAAACACAATAGTGGATCTAGGAACATTGAATATCCCAGCACAAATATAAGAAGATCAAAGTCAGAGAGTTTGTGCATGCCTTTAAAAATAAAGGACATGTTTTGACATTACCCACCAATCCCAGGAAACATAGTAAACATAATTAGGTTCCTTATGCTACTCTTAATTAGACATCCAGGCTTCTCTTGGGGTAGGAGTTCTGCTCTTGGGGATTTTGATTGACTTGATCATTGTGTGTTGATATATACTGGATAAAAAGTCAGAAGTGGGAACAGAATAGCTTTTAAGCCATTTTTCCTTTAAACAGAGACATATCACTCATTTGTTCATTGCCTGTCAGGCCAATGAGTAGCTTCCAGCTGACTGAGGAGCAGCTGTTATCTTATTTTGTGCTGATTTACAGCTACTAATTTGACTGTGGGAGAGTCTGGGAGTTTGAGGGAGCAAGATAGCAGAAGTTGGGTAAGTAGTTCAAAATGTGCTGAAATTCATCCTCCTCATTCATTCAACTACAAAACCTCAATATGTTTGGCTGCCAAGGTAGGGCAGCCATATTGGGTTCCTGTGGCTGACTTCTACAGCGTTGCCAGTCCCTACCTTGAAGAGGGGGAGGTTAGCCAGCTTTACTAAAGCTAAAACAGGAAACCGAATGCCTGTTTTTGATACAAAGGTCTCAGAGCTTGAGTGTGACTTTGAGATTCCCGCCATCACTCCCTTGTAATGACACTAAAGAAGATACGTTGCTGCTCGAACATCTAGATGAAGATTCTGTCGGTGTCCAGTATGCTGTGTGATTCTGAATAGTCTGGAGGATGTTCGCACGGATGTGTATTTCGATTTTTGTCACATAGGTGGTGGGGATGGGATGGAAAATGACAGTGGCTATCACAGGGTCACCCATGGTTCCTTTTGTACTGAAACCTCATTTTATACAGAGGATATATATATTTATTTATATATATTTATATATATTTATATCCACCCACATACGCAAACACACTCAAGCGCACACACACACGCATACGCACACACAAAAGGTCTTTGATAGGCTTTCTGTGTTCTAGTAAAAATAGCTGGCAGCCAGTGTCTAAAGCCAAAAAAAGGCCTTGATGCTGCTGACAATGTCCACTATGGATAGTCTTTCAGAGGCAGACACTTGTGTTTATCTGACAAG
Organism: Cacajao melanocephalus; assembly: GCA_963573385.1. Lineage (NCBI taxonomy): Eukaryota > Metazoa > Chordata > Mammalia > Primates > Pitheciidae > Cacajao > Cacajao melanocephalus. The sequence continues at coordinate 19,855 of CAUYLG010070178.1, forward strand.
TGGACCCAGCTCCTGCCTGAGACAGGAATAATCTCCCATTGGCGCAGACGCAGATCTCGAAGACCTTCTGCCTCGTTCCTGTAGGCGTGTAGGATCCGTGAGGCAGTCTAGGTAGTTTGATTTTCGCAGCATCTAACTTAATCTAAAGAGAGAATAGGAAGGAAAGGATCAGTCAGAGGCTGTGGTCTCTTCTCTTCACATTCAGAAACAGCAAATGAATGTTCAATCCAACTTAAATCTAATGAGCACCAGCTATGTGTTGATTGTTTTTGGAACTGAGGATTTGGACACGAACAAGACAAAGTTTCTACGTTCACAAAAGCTTAAATTCTAGCAAGATAATGCTGCATTGGTCTATGTTATCATTTTGTGAAAGAATGTCATACAGAATGTGAATGGAGTCCTAGAGTTGGATAACTGTGAAAATGCAGCATTTACCAATTTTCTTTACTATGGACATCTGAGATCCTACTATGACTGTGTGCAAGGTGAGTGTTCAAGAAGAGAATAGAGTATGTAACATTTTCCAACTTCTAAATGCTAGTGAGCCTTTCTGCTTTTTTTTCTTTTTCTAACAATTTATGGGGCTGACAGTCTATAGAATATACTTTGAGAAGAACAAGCCTATAAAAATAAGCAGTGGTGGAAGGCGCCATTAGATTTATGATTATAACTGATTCCTCCAGAGTTCAAATTCTGATAGCTATAAACTGCATATGTGAGGTAGTCACTATTTTTATATATGTGGTTTGCAGTTTGTGGCTGCTTGAAGAGGCAGTTTTGATAACTGAATGCTCTATCTCCTCTAAAACAAAATAGCAAATGCCATACCAATCAAAAGGGGGACTTTTATATCCATAGAGGGGAGGTACAGAAGCAGGTAAAGACTGATAACCTCTCTCATTGAATAGTTAGGTGGAATAGCATTGTTTTTACAAAAAAAAAAAGACCCAGAATTTTTACTCTTATTTTTATGATTAAGTAGCAAAGTTCACTTTGGAACACTTTGAAAGCATTTTTAAAAGTTTACAGACAAATCATATTTTGGGGGTGGGTGGCAATTGGCTTGTCTTGCTTGCAAAAACACAAGCAACATTTCTGTTCACCCACATGTGACTGTGTTAGCCTAAGAGAATAAATATCTGCAGTGTTTCATTCCTTTGTTGCCTAGTCTTATCCTATTAAGTTTTGGCTTGTTCTGGTTGGGACAGCTGTACAATCTGCCTCCCCATTTGCAATGAAAACAGAAACATGTGACACAAAGTAACGACAAGTAAATTAAGTTCATCTTCAGCCAGATGTGTATAATATATACAGCTTAATTATGTTGACTAACAAAATCTTATTTTAAGGTGACGAGAGAATTTGAAAATAGCATTCATTTTTATGGTCATGTAATTCTGTACTTGGAATACATGCCATTATCTCTGCATTTTACAAATAACAAATCATCACTTTGATGGATCGTGGGTTTGGCTTATAATCATGCTGCTCAATTAATTGTTTCAGAAATAAAACCTGCTTGGCTCCTTTTGTTGATCCAACTCTGAGGCCAACCAGTTATGGGAAGGGTTGGCCTGTTGGAGGGATGAGTTGGCCTATGGAGCTGTTGCTCTTTGAACATCTGTCCTTCTCACCCCTCACCTCTCCATCTTTGGATTCCAGTCTCAGCTCTGTCCTGCAGGTGGCTTCCATATTACCAGCTTCTGCATTGATTTCTACTCCTTTTGGGGCCTCCATCACTAGAGACCGGGTTGGGGACTCCAACCTGAAAAACACACAAGACCAACAATAAAGATCCCTTTTTCTTTTTAATAAATACAAAAGGAAGTTTATGCTCAAGGACATTGACAGAGCATTTCAGTATGTGATCAGATAATGTTTTAAAGTTTTGCTTTACACACCTGGTCAAGTTTATGACAGGGAACAAAATAGGTCTAGGCTTTATCTTCATTGCATTTTACAAAGGCTGTAAGGAAGGTGTTCTAGGATCCTGGTTTTATTTTATCTTATATCCAGTTGTTGTTTTATTGGTATAATTAATCAAACTCTCATATAAGCTTTTTTTTTTCCTTCTTTTTTTGTAAGAGTAAGGCAATACTGGATCTAAACTGAGCTTCCTGGAATTGGTAGGTATCCCTTTTACTTTGTCCTGATTTTCTATCTTCCATGGAGGCAGAATCAGATAGAGCTTAAGAAAATGGGTCTAGGAGTCCAACATGCTTGGAGTGAAGCCATGGGGTGGACACTAAATGACCGTGGGCAGTCTTTTTTTCTTGACCTCCTCTTTCCTTTCTAAAATTTCTTAAGGCTCCAGTTCCTCACCTATAAAGTGCTTCAAAAGTGCCTGACACAATAGAAATGCAAATATGTGTTATATAATACTATTACTGCTGTTACTATTGTTATAATACCAGCAAATCATAATGAAGCCGCAGGCCTTAACCTTCAATGCAGCTGTCATGTCTGCATTGCAGAAAGGGTCAGTGGTTGCCAGGGGCTGGGGAGGGGAAGTGGTCTGACTGTAAAGGGACAGCATAAGAAAAACATGTTTTGGGTGATGGAACTTGATGGCAAGGGTGGTGACAGGTCTCTGTATTTGTGAAAACTTTCAGATGAGTGAATTTTATGATATGTAAGATAAGAAATAAATCGAGAGGAGAATCAGCCACATTCTATGCTAATTATGATGGCAAAACAGGATAATACTCCTCAGGAAGCTTTTTGCCTAATTCATATAATGAGAAAAACATTAAAACTCAACCATCCCCTAAATATTCTAGATTTTATTTTCATTTTTCTTAGAAACAGGGTCTCACCCTGTTGCTCAGGCTGTTATAGCTCACTGCCGTTTCAAATTCCTGTGCTTAAGTGATCCTCTCGTTTCAGCCTCCTGAATAAATAGGCATGTGCCAACACGTGCCACTAATTTTTAAATATTTTTTAAAGATGGGGTCTTGCTCTGTTGCCCAGGCTCGTCTCAGATTCCTGGGCTCAAGTGATCTTCCCTCCTTGGCCTAAGTGCTGGGATTACAAGCATGAACCATCATACCCAATTGATTTTAATGCTAATACCAGATAGGAATGTATGACGATCCTCCTCTCTGTTACAAAGGAAGTATCCTAACTTAGGAACAGAGACCTCAACAATGGTTCTCAAAACACTATGATTCAGACCCATTTCCCGAGTTTAATTTCTGTGCTTCTGACTGTTAAAAAGAAACATCATTCTCCTTGCCCACTGCTGGTTCTCTGTTCTGTTTTGCAATTGCCTCTGGGTAGGGTAAAGCCTCTTGGGCCTCAGTAAGCAGCAAACAGAGCAAGCTGACCAGTGAGACCCACCATGGAGCAACCCCCAGACACTTTATACAAACACCAAGAGAGAGCTCATCTACATTTCTGGGGTTGAGGTTCTTGAGGATTGCTTCCAGACAGCAGCCTTCTCCCTTGATTTTTTTCGCTCTACAATGACTCAACTAAAAGTCATCATGAGAAGCAATAGTCCTGGAGTACTTATGAAAGGACTGGCCTGAGTTTCTTTGTAAAGAATTCTTTCTTCTGTGGTCTCGCTCCTTTGTGTGTGGCAAAAATCCTCCACTTCCCACCTCGCCTCCTCTGAAGACCTTCACCAGGTTGTGCTGGACCAGGTGCAGTTCTGCCCATTATTGTGGTTCACCTCATTTGCATTCGCTTTGATAATGTCAGTGGAACAGGGAGGGGTGCTCTTGTTAGCAGGAGAAGACGGGCAGCAGAAAGTGATGTCTGTGCAGTACGGCCTGGTCTAGAACCTTAATCTAACTCCGTGGAGCTGCCCCTGTGCTCTTGACTCCTTCTCGTTTTTGAGTTATGAAGATGGTTTTTGCCATTCTCTATTTTTTGTCTCCTAAACAGTGTGGCTGATATACACAGTTTATCCTAAGTTTTCTAAAAACTCCTTCTGTTTCCACTAATGTTGATACCTTTCTCCTTGTAGCATGGGTTTGCACTCTTAAAATACTATCTGCACACCCCTTATCAGTGGCACTGTCATCATCCCCCTTCCCCAGGTGAGAGTCCTCCTGTCATCTTTTTCTTCCTTTTTCCCTCCCTCCCTTATTTCATTAGTTAACTCAGCTTTTAACTCAGAGCTTCTCCATTCTTAGAATCAAGCCAGGGAGTGGCCACTAAATGATCATGGGCAAATATTTCTTCTTTCCCTCCTCTTTTCTTCCTAAAATCTCTTAGAATGATTCTCAAATGTGAGCATCAGAATCACTGGGAGGGATTATGGAAGAGTCACCTCTAACCTGGACTATTGTACCTGTTCTCCCAAGTTTTGTCTCTAATTTTTCCTTTTTCCCAATGAACTTCTCACAAAAATATATCTTCCTGAAGTAAGTTTTGAATATGTTACTTATCAAAACTTGTAGAATATGTTCTACAAGTTCCTTGGAAGAGACCTGAACTCCATTTGGAATTTGTTCTGATCTGTTTTGCTGGTTTTATTTCTTGCCATAAACATCAGTTATATTTTATTGAGGGTTTACTAGGTGGTGACACTGCTAAGGGCTTTACATGTGTTAACTCATTTAATCCTCACCAAAATCTATCGATCTGGTGTTTCTGTAGTCCTGATTGTACAAACAAGGAATCAAAGGTACAGTGACTTGCTCATGGCTACACTTCTAGTAAAATGGCAGAATCAAGATTTGAAATTAATTTAGTGGACTCCAGAGCCAATATTTGTTTACTATACCATATTAGTTCCAGAAAAACTGTATTTCTTTCCATCTGTCATATCTTCACCCCTATTTTGTATAATTCTTTCTTCAAGAAATTAATACTTGTATTTATAAAACCAGTCTATATAAATAATAGTGAGATAATAGTACTATATATGGCTGAGTGATGCACACTTCATGTTATTCAGTATTTCTCATAACTTATTTAAACAGTCTACATCAGCAATATCAAATTTAGGATATTTGGAACGTGTTCACACTTGGCACATAGAGTTCAAAGTGAGTGATTCAGTATAAACACAATAGTTTGGGGAAAAAGAAAGCTTGAAATAGAAAAAAGTATGGAGCTTACAGAACTTTATCAGACGCAGGACTGACTGGCATTTCAGACAGGTATTAGAATTCCCTTTATCCCTGCCTACTGCCTAGGCCTCTGAGATTAGCAGGAGGGACCCAGGCCAGAGAGGTAGACTCAGAAATGACTCCTGCCTTTCCCCTCATCTCAGCCATGAAAGAACCAGGGTGCTGAGACAGGATGTTACTCTGAAAGTGTTGTATTGTGAAAGGCTGCAACAAAACAGAGATGATGATTTCCTGGAAGCAGAGACAAAAAAGGTAACAGGCTTTCTGTTTTATAGTCCAGCTTAATGTCCTTTGATGTTCAGGCAGACTTAACAGGATTTGTTCATATGCTAATCTTTCCATTGAGATAAAGCTCCTTGATATGGTTTGGCTCTGTCTCTACCCAAATCTCAGCTTGAATTGTAGTTCCCATAATCCCCAAGTGTCATGGGAGAGGCTTGGTGGGAGGTAATTGAATCAGGGGGGTGGTTACCTCCATGCTTTTCTCATGATAGTGAGTTCTCATGAGATCTGATGGTTTTATAAGGGTCTTTCCCCCTTTGGTTGGTACTTCTCTTTCCTGCCACCTTGTGAAGAAGGTTCCCTGCTTCCCCTTAACCTTCCGCCATGAATGTAAGTTTCCTGAGGCCTCCTCAGCCCTGGGGAACTGTGAGTCAACTAAACATCTTTTCTTTATAAATTACCTAGCCTCAGCAGTTCTTTACAGAAGTATGAAACTGGACTAATACACTCCTACCAAAGCCTTGTGAAAACTGCAGAGAACGTCACTTCTAAAGTGATGTCCGTCAACCTCTGCCCATAGATTGCTAATCACAGCACAATTGTTTAGATGGCACGTAGTAAGGAAAAATGGAAGAAGGTTTCCTCTTGATGGGGTGGCAATTAAGGGTCCTGCTGGCTCTTGGAAATGAACACTACTTCCATTAGGAGAAAGTGCAACCCTCTCAGAGGAGAAAGAAGAGCCTCAATAACGAGATGCAGAAAGGAGAAGTGGCTAGGAAGTGTGGGGGCTGGAGCTGGGCTAGGCCAGCCTATGTCATGTCTTCTAGAAGAATGGTTCTCAAATGTGAGCATCAGAATCACCTGGTGGGCTTGTGAAAACGGTGCTGGGTCCACTCCCAGAGTTGCTGATTCAGTAAGTCTAGAGGGGTGCCCAAACATCCATATTTATAACAAGTTCCCAGGTGATGCTGATGCTGCTTGTTTGGGAAGCCACACTTTCAGAAGCACTGCTCTAGTCCAAGAGTCATAAACCCAAGTGCCCCCCACAAAGACTAAACAGGTGATGACAATGAATAACCCATAAGAAAGCTGTAAGTAAAATGCCATTCCCAGAACAGTAAATTGTGGTATGTGGCACTGGCCTAAATGTGAATGAGGTGATAGAGATGCTGTCTACAGGGACAGCTGCTGTTCTACCTAACCTGGCCAGTGGTTGCCAAGGCTTCTGATTTTACTGCTTTCTAATTTAAAATGTTTTGATTTTTAATCTGAATTATTAAATCTTATGAATAGACACAAAAGAATATGAAAGTATAAATACAGTATAAAGAATGACAATGCTGGCTGGGCACAGTGGCTCATGCCTGTAATCCTAGTACTTTGGGAGGCCAAGGTGGGCGAATTACAAGGTCAGGAGTTTGAGACCAGCCTGACCAACATGGTAAAAGCCAGTCTCTCCTAAAATACAAAAAAAAATTAGCACTGTGTGGTGGCAGGTGCCTGTAATCCCAGCTGCTTGGGAAGCTAAGACAGGAGAATTTCATGAACCCGGGAGGCAGAGGTTGCAGTGTATCAAAGTCGTGCCACCGCATTCCAGCCTAGGAGACAGAGCAAGACTCCATCTTGGCTGGGGGGACAATAGAGTGACAGTGCTTTTTGACATGGTTATAAAGAATGACAATGGTTTTGTATAATTACCATCTTTTTTAAGGAAAAACAAATTTTGTAGCAACCTGATCTCTTCCTGATCCCTTCTGTTTTTTTCCCTCCACAGGAATAACTACTATTAGGAATTTTGTGTTTGTTGTTTTCCTGCTTTTCTTTATAATATGACTAAATTTGCATCCATAAATAATATACTACTATTACATACTTTACACACAGAATAATTCCACATATATAATTCTTTAATGACTTTCCTTTTCCTCCCTCAATATGATATTTCTGAGATTATTCTACATTTTAGCATTTAGCTGTAATTTATTCAATTTCCCTGTTGTTATCATATACCATGATTTATTTGTCCATGCCACTGTTGGACACTGGATTGGTTCCGGGTTTTGTTTTTACAAATGGTACAACCATGAACATTCTTGTGTGTGGCTCCTGATGCCCGAATGCAAAAGTCTCTTTCAGACTCATGTGGGAAGAGTGAACTTGCTATTCCTAAGGATCTGCATATCTATAGTTTTATTAAGCTTTCCAAAGTGATTGCTCCAATTGACTTTTCCACTAGTAGTGCACAACGTTCCAGCTGTTCCACTTTCTTGCTGACATTTGATACTGCTAAGTAGAAAATGAATGTGAAATGGGATGTCATTGTCTTTTAATACTGCATTTCCCTAATTATTAATGGAGTTTAGAATCTTGTCATTTGTTTATAAGCCATTTGGGATTTTCTTCAGTGAAATGTTTTCATCTATTTCGTTTATTTCTATTTTTTGTCTAATTTTTAATTTTTGTGTGATTTGTGGAATACTTAGAATCTGAAACTATTAAGCAGTTGTATATATTATCAATTTCTTCTTTCCATTTGTGGTTTGTCTTTTATATTTAGCATCTGTGGATGAACAGAAGTTTTACATTTTAATGCAAATTTATGGTCTTTTGGAAAATGGATTGTGCTTTCTGTGTCTAACTTGAGCAATCCTTCCCTACACTGAGGTAATGAAGCTCTTCTATATTGTTTTCAAAAATGTTATGTCTTCCTTTTTCATTAAGTCCCAATTTATCATGTATTAATTTTTGTGTTTAGTCTGAGGTTGGGGTCGAAAGATATGCAGATTATCTCAACATATGTTGAAAAAGCCAATATTTAGCTCCATTCTAAATAATATTTCCATACCTTTATGGCTTTCTTTTAGGGGTTCCTGGTCTATTTCATTATTCTATTCTTGCCAAAAAATTGTTAAATTACATATTGTAGCCTACTTAGTTTTAAAATTCCTTATACTTCATAAGGCAAGTACTCCTACCTTATTCAAGAACATCTTAGCAATTCTCGGGTTTTCCATGTAAATTTTGGAATGAACTTAAGTTTCGTAATAAAATCTTGTTGGAATTTGGATGGGATTCAAACTCAATCCATGAACACCATAGCTGTCTCTAATTACTGATGTTTTCTTTGATGTATTTCAATAGTTTAACATTTTTCTCTAGGTGGGCTCAGCATATCCATTGTAGCTATCAAAATGTTTTTTTTATTTTTATTTTTTAAAGTATTTCTCATTCTATTCCCTGGAATATAGATCTCTAATTGACTTTTTTGGTATGTTGATCTTATAAGTTAACACTTAAAACTGTTTTTCATAATCTGTAGGTTATTTCAGATTTTCATTGCAACTATAAATTATGTTAATTTGTCAAAATTTTATATCTTTTCCTTTCTTTCCTTCCTTCCTTCCTTCCTTCCCTCCTTCCTTCCTTCCTTCCCTCCTTCCTTCCTTCCTTCCTTTCTTTCTTTCTTTCTTCTTTTTTTTTTTTTTTTTAGACAGATTTCACTCATGTTGCCCAGGCTGGAGTGCAGTTATGCAATCTCGGCTCATTGCAGCCTCAGCCTTCCCAGTAGCTGGGACTACAGGTGCCCACCATAATGCCCAGCTAAATTTTGTATTTTTAGTAGAGATGGGGTTTCACCATGTTGGCCAGACTGATCTCGAACTCCTGACCTCAAGTGATCCACCTGCCGTGGCCTCCCAAAGTGCTGGGATTACAGACATGAGCTACTGTGCCCAGTTGTCATTTCTTATACTATTTCTTTTTCATTTTATACTGTATTGTCTAGGACTAATGCCTTTTAACAAAATAAGATGGTTTTCTTCTATTCTTATATTGCCAAGAATTTCTATGATTAATTAATGTGAATTTTATCAAATACTATTTAAATTTCTATGATTAATGTGAATTTTATCAAATACTATTTAATCAGTACTATTTTATAATACATAATGGAATCTCTATTAATATATTTCTCCTTAATATATTAATGTGGTGAATTATATTTTCCAATAATTATTCATTTTTGTGTTTTTGGTTTGAGCCCAACTTTGTCATTATGTATTATCTTTTCTATATATTTCTTAAAATATTTCATATTTTTTGGTAATTTGCATCTGTATTCATAAATGAGTATATTCTATAATTTTTCTTTCTTATAATACCTCTGTCAGGTTCTATCATTTTTTTTATAATTCAGAATTCTTTATGAAAGATTAGAATTATTTGTGCCTTGTATGTTTAAACACACTGATAAACCCTCTGGGCATGAACAATACATGAATTTTCCACTAAAAAAAAATTATCGCCTCATCAAGGGTTTGTGTTTCTTCTCCAGTTGGTTTTTGTAAGTTAACTTTGGTTTTCCATTTCATATAAAGGTTTAAAGTTTGTTGACAAAGCTTTTCAAAAATAATAACCTCATTTTTAAAATGCCCCCTGCTATTCTCCTTTGCACTGATAAAAAAGGTTTTAAAAAAATTAAAAAAAAAAAAAACTCCCTGTAGCTGTCTTTTTATTTTGTCCCACATATTTGTATGCATGTCTTCTTTTTCCTTTGAACAGTACTGCCAGAGGTTTATTTTATTAGTCCTTTCAAAGAGCTAACTTTTGGGTTTGTCAATCCGATCTATTTTTGTTTATTTCTAGTTCATAAATTTATCTGTCTTCTTGTCCCAGTTAATTCTCCAGTTGTTTTAAGTTTTAAAATGTGCTGTTTTGTTAATTTTTGCCTTTCCTGATTTTAATATATGCATTTAAGGTTATGGATTTTTCTTTGACAGCATCCCAAAGGAATATTTATAATATAGATATGAAAATTTTCTAATTTTAGTATGACTTTTAGCCTATGAGTTTTACAGAAGGGTGTTCTTTAGTTTTGAAATATGTAAGATTTATTAGTATAGATCTCTAGATATTTCTAGTATTTAACTGATTTTGAACTTTTGAACATTGTTTTTGAACTGACAATCTTATAACAGAGAACATTTTTCTGTATAACATCAATTCTTTAAAACTTGAGGCCAGGTGCAGTGGTTCATGCCTATAATCCTAAGCACTTTGGGAGGCCAAGGTGGGCAGATCATCTGAGGTCAGGAGTTTGAGACCAGCCTGGCCAACGTGGTGAAACCCCGTCTCTATTAAAAATATAAAAATTAGCTGAGCATGGTGGTGAGTGCTTGTAATCCCAGCTACCCTAGAGGTGGAGGCTGCAGTGAGCCAAAATCATGCCACTGCACTCCAGGCTGGGCAACAGAGTAAGACTGTCTCAAAAAAAAAATTGAGACTACCTTTTTGGCTCAGTATATATCAATTTTTATAAATCTTCCATGCCTGTCTGAAGAGAATGTGTGTTCTTCAGTTGTTGGTGGCATGTTATATGTCTTATTAACTCAAGATATTTAATTGTTCTACTCAAATTTTTTTGAATATTCGTATCTATTTTTATCTGTTTTATTTATCAATTATTAAAAGAGGTATGTTATTAGATGCATACCAGCTTAGAATTGGTCTATCTTCCTTATCTTAATATATAGCGATTCTCTTTCTTTCTTGCAGTGCTTTCTGCCCTAAAATTTATTTGCCTATTAGTATAGCTGTTCACTATGCTTCTGTTATTTGGCTTGGACACACTTTTCTGTCATTTTAAATATCAACTATTCCATTATGGTTTAGATGTCTTTCATATAAGTGAATTTTTAAACATTTCACATGAGTTTTTATTGACATAAAATATACAGTAATGTGCACAAATCTTAATAATATACTTTGATGAATTTTGATAAGTATATAGTTTCAGGTAATCACTATTGCATCCAATACCACTACCCCAGAAAGTCACCTCATGCTTGTCTGCAGTCACACCCACCGCGCTCCAGAGGCAAGCATTCTTCTGATTTCTAGCACCACAGATAAGTCATGCTTGTTTTAGAACTTCATGTAATGAGAATTATGGTTTTTATTCTTTTGTGATTTTTGAAACTTCAGAGATTCTCCCATATGGTTCTGTTCATCAGTTGTTCATTCTTTTTATTGCTTAGTAGTGGTTGATTGCATGAATAGACCATGATTTGATTACTCATTCTACTGTTAATTGACATCTGGTTGTTTCCAGTTTTTGGCTATTTTGTAGAAAGTACTATGAACATTCTTACACAGGTCTTTTTGAGAAAAAGTATTCATTTCTCTTGAATAGGCAGCTTTGAGTAAAATGACTAGGTTATAAGATGGGCATGTCTTTAATGTGTGTGGTGAGGCAGCATCTAAGATGGTCCCCATGAATCCTCGTCTCCTGGTATTCATGCCCTGTGTTATTCTCTGCCCTCATTGTGGGCTGGACATAGTGACTTGCTTCTACACAAATAGAATATGGCAAAATTAATGGGATATCACATAAGCTTAAGACGTAAAAAGATTGTGGCTTCCATCTTAGGCTTGTGTTCTCATTCTTTCAATCCAAGGGGAAGCTGGCAACTCTGTTGATAGCTGCCCTGTGGAGAGTCCCAAGACACTGAGGGAGGGGAGGCCATGAGCCCGTGAAAAACTAAGGTGTTCAGTCCAACGGTTTCCAGAGAACTTAATCCTGGCAAAGACCACCAGAGCGTGTTTGGAAATGGATCCTCCCCTAGTCCACTGTTTAATAAGATCACAGCCCTGTCTAATAGCTTAACTGCAACCTCATAAAAGATCTTGAATCAGAGGCATCAGCTAAGTTGCACCTATATTCCTGACCTACAGAAAATGAAAGATAATAAAGGTCTGTGGTTTTAAACTGCTAAGTTTTAGAGTAATGTGTTACACAGCTATACATGCGTAATACAATTGGAAATTGTCAAACTGTTTTCCAAGATAGTTTTGCAGTTTTACATTTGTATCACTGTTGATGTTGAGTGCCTTTTTAATAGAAACGTTGGTGGCTACATAATAAAATAGTACTTTATTATGATTTTCATTTTGCTGATACTAATGTTGTTAGATATCTTTTCATGTGATTATTGGCTGTTCAAATACGTTTATTTGGAAGGGTCTATTTAAATCTCTCACCCAACCTTTTTACAATTGGGGTACTTGTATTTTTGTTATTAATTTGTTAAATGTCCTGGGTAAAAATTCTTTTTCATATATATTTCAAGTATTTTCTCCCAGTCCATGAGTCTCCTTTTCATTTTTAAGGAGTATCTTTTAATGAGTAGCTTAAAATTTTGATAAATTTCAATTTATCAATATTTGTAATATTTAGCACTTTTATGCCTTCTCTAATAAACCATTGACTACCCTAAGGTCACAAAGACACTCTTCCCATGTTTTCTTCTAGAATCTTTATAGTTTTAGCATTTATGCTTAAATTTAAGATCCATCTTGAATGAAAGAATAGTGTTCATTTTTTCTAATAGGTTTATCTACTTGTTCCAGCTCCATTTGTTGAAAAGATAATTCTTTCCCCATTGAACAGCACTGATGCTTTTGTGGAAAATCAATTAAGCATATATGTGTGGGTCTATTTCTAAACTATGTGGTCTATTTAGCCTCAAGCTACTACCTGTCTGTCTTAATTCCCTTAGCTTTACAATTAGTCTTAAAATCAAATAGTATGAGTCCCTTAACATTTGCAAAAGGAAAACAGATTGTTTTGGCTATTATAAGCCCTTCCCTTTTCCATAAAAATCTTAAAATTAACTTGTCAGTTTAAAAAGAAAAGCCTGTTGGGATATACACTGGGATTGTCTTAGATTCAAAGATAAATTTTGGGGAGAGTTAATATTAACAATATTGAGTCTTTAATGGATTTTCTTCTTAAACTAACTGTTCAAATTTACTGTTCTCGATTTATGTGTTGTTATTATGTATCCTGGTTTTGTGTTCTTTAATCCTGCAAGACTATTGTTTATACAGTCAACATTTATGTATGTCTGTGTATTTACCTCTTTCTTTAGTTATTCCTTCTGTTACCTTAGGTTTTCCAATATCAAAAGAATCCTTGATATTTTCTTTCAGTAAATGTCTTCTGACATAAGCCCCCAGTTTTGTTTCTCGGGAATAGATCTTTAATTTGCCCTCCTTTGTGAGACGGATTTTGGCTATATCCACAATGCTACATTGACAGTCATTTTCTCTCAGGTATTGAAGGTACTATTTCTCCAGATTCTCCTTCTCATTGTTGTGATGAAGAAGTCAGCTGTCAGTCTAACGTCAATCCCAGAACTTCTACTTGTTTTTTTTTTCCTCTCCTACTGCTTTTTTATCTCTGATGGTCTATAGGGTCATTCTGATATGTTTGGATGTAAATTTCACTTTATTTGCAGTATTTGAATTTTTTTAACTCTTATAAGTTTTTGGGTTTGTGTCTTTCATCACAATACTCAGCTGATACATCTTTAAAAACTGTTCTTGCCCTTGTCTTTCCTCATTCATTCTGCAACTTGGATTAGATGTTCTTACTGTAGAATTCCTATTCTTCTGTCTCTCGAGGTAATCCTTCAGATATATTTTCATATTAATTTATTTTTCTCTTTATTTCTCACCATATTCATTGCAATTTTGCTTTTTGAGATTATATTTTCATTTCTAGAAGTTGTTTCCTTTTTAAATTAGTTATTTTTATATGCCTTTGTTTTTTTTACTCTTTTAATTTATTCTTGTGTTTCTTCATGCATAGTCAACATACTTTGTTTTTTCCCTCTGCTAATTCTCATAACTGAAGACTTTGTGGGTCTACATCAGCTGCCTTGTTTTCCTGCCTGCTCTCTTGCTCATGGTGCCTTGTTTCTGAGTGTGTTTTGTACTTCCTGACCATGAGTTCGTATTGCTTGGATTTTTATCTGCAGAAATTATCTGCATTTAAGATGGTTTTCTCTAGAGAGGATTAGCATTTGTTTCCATCACTCACTGGTGCCACCATGAACTTGGACCCACTGTAAACTAATTTCTTTGCTTATTTAGGCCTATCCAGGTAATATGAATTCAGCCAGGTTACAAAGCAGAGTGAAGGCCAGTCTGAAGTTATCAAGTGGTAGAGAGATGTATTTTTTCCCTTTTCATTCAGTGCTGAGGTTCATTCAAGACAGGCAACTTCCCCTGTTGTCCTCTGAGCGGAAGGGCCAGGTAGGGAAGACTAGGCAGATTAGATTCTATTTCACCCTTACCCTGAGGCCTTAGTACTTGGGGGAACACAATTTCATCTGTAAGGTCTCTAAGACTTTCCATTTCGGTGAACTCTGAGATTTGTTTTGTTCCCACAACCCAGGAGGCCATGAAAACTGAAGCTAAATTGCATCTAGGTTAGCAAAATCTGTAACGTTAAAGGGGCCTCAACAATCAGATGATTTCTCTGTGTTCTCATGCTCCTTTAGGGTTTGAATGCTGAATAATATTGTTTTCAGAGGGTGGGCTGATAAGGGTACTTAAAACTACAAACGCTGTTGCACTAGATGTCCAGGTTTCTGATTTTTTCAAAAGATGAAATTTGACATCACCTCAACTTTAAAAGTTGACAGCTTCTTTTTAAATTATGGATGTGCCAACTTTCTAAGGATTATATCTGGCTTAAGAGTTAATTTGCTAGAAAATTCCATGGAAGTTTATTGATCAAGGCTCAGTTAGAGAAAGATAACATCTATGAATGAGATAATAATTTGGTTTATTATAGGAATCTGTCCTTACACATTTGGGAGGCCTGCTTAAACAATCTAAGCAAGGTTGTCTTTGTGTCTGATGCTGGAGCTTGAAGTGACTGGGGCAGGAGTCAGGAAAAAAAGATGGATATGAAGTGGGGAAGAACAATGACGAGCTGGAACCCAAGACAATCTCCCACCACTTCTGTGTTTCTTCCTGTAACTCAGCATGCACATAGCCCAGGAGTTGGAGAAGCTGGAAGAGAATTGGTGGGAGCCAAAAGATGAAGTCCTAGCTGCTGCCCCACACTAAGAAGGTGATTGAGCAGGTGATCTCCAACAGTGCCTGTGGCTCTGCACTGATTTTCTAGCACAAAAGGAGTACGACAGATGCTGCCCTCTAACCTTCCAAACCTCATGCAGCTGTGCTCACTCAGGGAAGGATTTGGGGAAATGTAGTTCCAGCTCAGCTAGGCTGATATATTATAAATCCACCCCACCTTGTTATCTCTATTTTATTTTTATTTTTAGAAACAGGGGTTTCACTATGTTGCCAGGCTGGTTTTGAACTCCTGGACTTGAGCAATACTGCCTCAGCCTCCAGAGTAGGTGGGATTACAGGTGTGCACTATTGTTTGTAACTGAGGTATCCCTGTTTTAAATGCCTGCTTTGACTTGAACACATGGTACTCAGTGGAACCAATTTCAACTTGCGTTATAGAAACTGGCTTAAATAAAATAAGCACCAGAAAATAGGAAGAAGGAACATAATCTTCTCTAATTATGTAAGTTCTACTTTTAAGTCAAATAAGAGTCATTTTGAAACTGAAGCTCCTTCTTATCTGAAATAGGTATTTAAATTTTACCAATGAAGCTGCTGAGTTTGTAGAGATCTGCTGAAATATCTATGCGTAATATTCTAGGCTTCTACTCTAAAAGATTTAAGAAATGGTTTGGATAGTCCCATTTGAAGGCCATTTCTCTCAGAAAGCAGTGATATTCTGTCCTCTAGTGCAAAACCATTTTGAGATTTGCTTTTATGAAAGGCAAGCTTGGCCACTACAGACATTATTTTGAATCCACTCTTCTTTCCCAGTGTAGAGCTAGTTGATTTATTTAATAAATATTGATTATGCTGGGCTTAAGGGCACACAGAAACACAGAGGGACCAGCATGCAGTATAAAGACTTTTAGAAAGAAAATAATTTTATGAGTTAGAAGAAATTTAAAGAAAGTAGATAGAGAATGTGGTATTAATAAGAGGTGGGGTCAGGCGTGGTGGTTTATGCATGTAATCCCAGCACTTCGGGAGACTGAGGCAGGTGGATCACCTGAGGTCGAGTGTTCGAGACCAGCCTGGGCAA
Organism: Cacajao melanocephalus; assembly: GCA_963573385.1. Lineage (NCBI taxonomy): Eukaryota > Metazoa > Chordata > Mammalia > Primates > Pitheciidae > Cacajao > Cacajao melanocephalus. Next base: position 36,130 of record CAUYLG010070178.1, read on the forward strand.
CATGGTGAAACCCTGTCTCTACTAAAAATACAAAGACTAGCTGGGCATGGTGGCAGGTGCCTATAATCCTAGCTACTTGGGAGGCTGAGGCAGGAGAATTGCTTGAACCCAGGAGGCAGAGGTTGCAGTGAGCAAAGATAGTACCACTGCATTCCAGCCTAGGTACCAGAGCAAAAATTCCATCTCTAAACAAAACATAATAATAATAAATAAAAAGAAAAATTAGTGGTAGGAAGCAAATGAGGTATAGCTTTGCAGAATAAGAATTTTAAATGGAATGATGGTATAAGGGGGCAAAAAAGATTGGTGTGATGGTTAATTTTATTTATCAACTAAACCACAGGGTACCCATACATTTGGTCAAACATTATTCTAGGTGTGTCTGTGAGGGTGTTTCTAGATGAGATTAACATTTGAATCTGAAGAGTAAAGCAGGTTCCTTTTTAATGCAGGTGGGTTTAATCTAATCTATTGATGACGTATATAGAACAAAAAACAGTAAGAGAGAACGGTGCCTCCCTGCCTACTTGAGACATTAGTCTTCTGCCTTCAGATTGGAATTTATATTAATACCGTTTACTCTTTGGTTCACAGGCCTTCTGACTTGAATTGGAACAGCACCATTAGCTCTCCCAGGTCTCCAGCTGGCAGACAGCAGAACATGGGACTTTTCAGCATCCGTAGTTGCTTGAGTCAATTTCTTATAGTAAATCTATGTCCAGTTTTTTCTGTTTCTATAACAGAGTCGAGAGTGCATAAGAGGTAGCAAGAGGGCTGCAAGGAAAGTAGCTAGGAGTCTGTTATTATCCAGGTGGGAGAAGATGGTGATTTGGATTTGGTGATGACTAGATCAAGGCTGATTTCCAGTGTTGTGGATTTTATTACTGGTAGAGGGTGGAGGCCAGCCACTGAGAGAGGGAAGAGAATAAGCAGACCACTTATAGAGTATAAGGACAGAATATTGTGAGTTTACTTTGAAATATGTTGACTTGGAGATGTTTGAGCCATCAAGCAGCAATGTGGACCTGCCGGGCTAGAGATAGTAAAGTGGGAGGTGTATTTGATTGTGGTTGGTGGTGTATTTACGTATTGCTGAGTTAATGGAACTTTGTGTATAAAACCTCAAGGGAAAAAATTCCTGAAAACATAATTGGATTCCATGGAGCATCCACTGTCTCTTTTTGGCTGGTGAGACTAGGAAGGTGCGGTCGAGGAACTGACTGTCAATTTGCCATGTAGACTGCATCCTACCAAGGTAAACATTTCCTCTGAAATGCTCTCATTTCTATGAATAGACATGAGGCAAAGCCCTGACCAGAGTGCCAGTGTGCCCAGCCTCTGTTACGCTCTGAGAGAGTTTCACAGCTCCTGTTGGAAGACATGCAATTTTTGGCCCAGGGAATATGGCAAGGAAAAAATTGGTCATGTTTCCCAGGTTTATGAAGCTGAGATTTTTCTCTATCAAATCTTCCTTTCATGGCATATTTCTGCATTTAGTTAAAACCTCTCCTCAGCTCACATTCCACTTAATGTACCTATGAAACATGGGCCAAAAACTGGGTCCCTTTCCTTCATGGCTGTACTTGGAGGTCTCATGAATCAAAAACCCCACAAAACTTTAAATGTTATCACGAGGTCTGTTTTGAAAACTCAGAGAATAATTTATTTGCTTTTGGCATTATCAGTTTGTTCTCTGTCTCAGGCTCATTTTTTGTTGAAATTGTTTTTGTTGAAACAGTGATTACTTATCCAGATTTCTCGTTTTCATTTCCTTCATCATAAGAATCTACATTAATCACTTCCAAACCTAGACAAGCTGTTAGATCATATTTTGTTTCCATCCTCAGAGAATGGAGACAATGGCTTTTGTTACTTTGGGGAGTGACCTTCAGAACATCATAAAAGCTAAATAATATATGTGGTAGCTGAAATAGAAGAGGTCAGCTCTAGCCCTTCGTAGGAAACAGCAGTTTCACACTAACACCTAGGATTACTCTGTGTGTTATAAGTTTGAGAAAAATAATAAGCAGAGAAGGTTACAATTGAAAGGGAAATAACTTAGAAAAAAAACTTGTAGGAAGGTAAAGTTCAGTAGTTTTGGTCAATCAAAGCAGCTGCACTTGGGGAGTTCTGAGATTGGCTGGGAAATTTCAATGTGGTCAGAATCACAAGGGGAGCTTTTGAAGCTTGGGTCACACCGCATGCAAATTAAATCAGAATGCCAGGGCATCTATTGACTTTTAAATTTTTCTTTAAGGAGGTGGTTGAGAACCATTGATGTAGACTGACTTAGCGGATCTTCAAACGTTAATAGGGAACCCTGCCATTCCACTGATAAGAGCAGCATGGTTTAGGATATTGCTTCCGAGGACAGGTAACCCAAATTACAACCCCCCAATAGCTAAGTTAACATACCTGATAAAATAAAAATCTACAGTGCCCACCATGTAGGCCCATTATACTTCTGTGTTGCCACTCTAATGCTACTGTCTAATGCTACTAATAAAACTTTAGCAAATCAGTAGGATTCTTTAACTCAAAACTTTTGTATCTCTAAGAAGGTGATGTTATTCATGGCAGTGTTTAAAGTGTATGTATTTTTCAAACAATTTCTTCATTGATCTTAAGTTTATCAGCACTCATTGAATCTTCAAGAGCTCAAAGTTTAATTTTCTACTTGAAGAAAACTGCTTTAAAATTGTTCCCAGATTTTAGCTGTGCTATTTGATAAACACTAATGAACCAACAGCCATTTTGAAGAGCCTGATCTGTATCAGTGTAATGGGCCATTTGAAGTAATGGTGAGATTTTAATGCCAGGCAACTGTAAGAGCATGGTATTGGCGACCATCATGTTAAACTCCATGATCCAATTAGTTTTCAGCCTAGATATTAATAATTTTGACAGCAAAATTATGACATCATTTTCCTGCAACCCATCTTCTATTTTTGAGTTAAGCCTCATCAGAGTCTGATTCAAAAAAATCTCAGAGGCCTAGGGTTTTCCAATTAAAGTCCATGGCAATTATCAGTGACAGATTTAGATTCATACAGTGTAAGTGAATCCATATTGTATACCATGCATGTGCTTTTTGAGTTTGGCATCCCAGCTGGTATTCAGTACCAGCTCTATTTGTGGCAAGAGGCAAGGGAGGTTCAGAGAGGTTAAACATTGTGGCCAAGACCATGTGCCTAGAGAGCTGTAAATTAAACCTAGGTCTCTGATTCCTCACTAGTATGTTTTAATAATATTCCATAGTTCTGATTGTTTAAAAGTAGCTTTTTACATTGGGTAAAAACATCTTCCTGTAACCTACGTCATCTGCAGCTTCCACAGGTGAATACACACAGTTTATAAAGATGATCATTCTGGCTATTTGGAAGTTTTCTTTATCCAGGCAAAAGAGGATAGTTGACAGATTCTCCAGCAAGTAGGCCAGAGTGATCTTCTTGGTCATCCTACCTGGCAGAACATGGGAGGCCCACCTTCTGCTCTCACTCTTGATCTATCCATTTCCTTCTCATCCTTCAAGACTCAATTAAATGTCACTTCTTTAGAAAGGCTTTCCCTGACCATCGCTTCTATCACTTAGTGACATATCCTTCATGCCAGTGGACACAATTTGCAGTTATTTGTCTCTTGTTTTAATTTCTCTCTTCCTCTAGATTAAGCTCTGTAAAGGTGGTAATTCTACTTGATTAATGCCCAGCATCAAGGATATTGCCTGGTGTTTGGTAAATATTTGTTTGAACTGACTTCCCTCTTAGAACCTGCTACCTTGTGTTGAATGCAGTGTTCTTGCTATGTTCTGAGCAAGGTCTAGGGCCAAATATGCACTTCTTTCTTTCCCTTCTTGGTATGATTCTGAACAACTTAAGATTATTATTGCAGTCTAGTGGCATTAGAATTGGCAATGTCAGTAGTGTTATCTTTCACTGAACATAGAAAAAAAATGTGATGCCAGCACCATATTTTGTTATGTTATATTTCAAATTTTCCATAAGGACTGTAGTTTCCCCCTCTTAAATCTCTTAAATACCTTATTCTTCAAATTTATTGGCAATTTCATGCCACCTTACTATCTTTTATTCCAAATTTCTTGGAAGGGAATGTAAGATAGTTCTTTAAAGCTTGAGCTTCAGACTCAGGATTTTGAGCCCAAGCACCTCAGCTGCTGGATGCTTCAGCTTGGAGAAGGCTTTTTGAGGCTGAGCTGTTTCTCATGTTCAAAGGAGACATTGGTATCTTCTTTGTAGCACTGTTATAAAGATGGAATGTGGAAATGTAGGCACAGCCTTAGGATATGGCAGTAAATGATTGCTGTTAGTGTAGTCATTTCCTCCTCAAACTGGTTAGAACTGATGATTTATTATTTTTATTATTATTTTTTAATATATTTTGCACGTTAGGTTCTGGGGTACATGTAAGGAACATGCAGGTACATATATGGCATAGGTTGCATAGGTACATACATGGCAATGTGGTTTGCTGCCTCCATCCCCATTGCCTATATCTGGTATTTCTCCCCATGTTATCCTTCCCCAGTTTCCTACCCCCACTGTCCCTCCCCAATCCCCCCCCAACAGACCCCAGAGTGTGATGCTCCCCACTCTGTGTCCATATGTTCTCGTTGTTCAACACCTGCCTATGAGTGAGAATATGCAGTATTTGATTTTCTGTTATTGTGTCAGTTTGTTGAGAATGATGGTTTCCAGGTTCATCCATGTCCCTACAAAGGACACGAACTCACCGTTTTTTATGGCTGCATAGTATTCCATGGTGTATATGTGCCACATTTTCCCTGTCCAGTCTGTCATCAGTGGGCATTTGGGTTGGTTCCACATCTTTGCTATTGTAAACAGTGCCTCAATGAACATACATGTGCATGTGTCTTTATAACAGAATGATTTATAATTCTTTGGATATATACCCAGTAATGGGATTGCTGGGTCAAATGGAATTTCTATTTCTAGGTCCTTGAGGAATCGCCACACTGTCTTCCACAGTGATTGAACTAATTTACACTCCCACCAACAGTGTGAAAGTGTTCCTATTTCTCCACATCCTCTCCAGCATCTGTTGTCTCCAGATTTTTTAATGATCACCATTCTAACTAACTGGCGTGAGATGGTATCTCAATGTGGTTTTGATTTGCCTTTCTCTAATGACCAGTGATGATGAGCACTTTTTTCATATGTTTATTGCCCTCATATATGTCTTCTTTTGAAAAGTGTCTGTTCATATCCTTTGCCCACTTTTGAATGGGTTTGTTTTTTTCTTGTAAATCTGTTTTAGTTCTTTGTAGATTCTGGATATTAGCCCTTTGTCAGATGGGTAGATTTCAAAAGTTTTTTCCCATTCTGTTGGTTGCTGGTTTGCTCTAATGATTGATTGTTTCTTTTGCCATGCAGAAACTCTGGAGTTTACTTAGATCCCATTTGTGTATTTTGGCTTTTGTTGCCAATGCCTTTGGTGTTTTAGTCATGAAGTCCTTGCCTATGCCTATGTCCTCAATGGTTTTGCAAAGGTTTTCTTCTAGGGTTTTTATGATGTTAGGTGTTATGTTTAAGTCTTTAATCCATCTGGAGTTAATTTTAGTGTAAGGCGTCATGAAGAGGTCCAGTTTCTGCTTTCTGCACATGGCTAGCCAGTT
>CAUYLG010070179.1:0-19824 GCA_963573385.1 Cacajao melanocephalus
TATAAAGTAAAAGAGGAGGGAATTGTGGGAAGTAGAAAAGTTCCTTTTTAAAGTTTCCTTTTTTGTTAAAGAATAGTGTGCTAATAACTTTGTTAAGCCCTGTCCTATGGAGCTGTTAGACATGCTGTGCTTACAGGCACGTAGTACTTTCTATGTCCTTGCACTTTAACCAAGATATCTGTGCTGGATGTGCTCACAGGTATGTCCCAGCTCTCCATTGCTTTTACTTGTTTAGAAAAGTTTTAAGTTATTACCCAATCGGGTTTTAGTTTAGATTGTGAGATCTGGCTTCAACCAAGGGAGATCAGACACAGCAGTAAGGATGACCCTAAATGTGTAAGGGATAAATTTGTCTGCTTTCCTTTATTCACTGTACTCTCATGGCAAGATGGCTAGTGAGAGTACCCTTCCTGCAATCCAGGAAGTAAAAATTGCGTTGCTGAAAGATCCTTTGTATAAGTGCTGATTTTTCTTTGCGGCACCGAGCATCTATTTCCAACATCTATTTCCAACAGGTATTTTTTAATGAAGAACGACACTTGGAAGTTCATTGCTACTGGGTTTCATTGCTTTTAGGCCTTTTTTTTCTTTTTTGAGATGGAGTCTCTCTCCGTCCCAGGCTGGAGTGCAGTGGCACGATCTTGGCTCACTGCAACCTCCACCTTGTGGGTTCAAGCTATTCTCCAGCCTCAGCCTTCCAAGCAGATAGTTTCCCCACGTTGGCCAGGCTGGTCTTGAACTCCTGACCTCAAGTGACCCACCCACCTTGGCCTCCCAAGCTGGGATTACAGATGTGAACCACCACAACCAGCATTTTTTTTTTTTTTAGATGGAATCTTGTTGTGTTGCCCAGGCTGCAGTGGCATGATCTCTGCTCACAGCAACCTTCACCTCCCAGGTTCAAGAAATTCTTGTGTCTCAGCCTTCCCAGTAACTGGGATTACAGGTGCATGCCACCATGCCCAACTAACATTTGTATTCTTAGTAGAGACGGTGTTTCCCCATGTTGGCCGATCTAGTCTCAAACTCATGAGCTCAAGAGATCCGCCACCTCAGCCTCCCAAAGTGCTGGGATTACAGGCATGAACCACCACATCTGGTCTGCTTTTAGGTCTTCTTAGCAGACAGAGTTAGGATATATATACACACAAACGCCTACATAAGTTCCCCCCAACACACACATATCTAAAGTTATTTCTTTTTTTTTAAGTTGTTTCATATTTCATTTTCTAATTACAATAGTTTGTATCTGATTTCTTTACATCATTCCATATGATGGGAAAGGAAACCTCTAAATCAGTTAGTACTAATTAGCTATCATGAATCTACAGTAAAAGGACTCACTGAAGACTTAAGAATAAAATATTATCAGAGGTATCAATATTAATAACTATAATCTTTCTCTAAAGAAATACAGAGCAGTTGGTATTTTGTAAAGTATCTTCAAGCAAATGAGAGATTTCATCTGTTAGTCTTATGCTGAATTAAATGAGGTTGGTAGCAATTTTAAATACTGTGTTGACATGAATATACAAATATATATTCTACATGTTCCTTCTATTGTAAGAATCAAAGACTGCACACAAAAGAAATGGGAAATACAGAATATAGAAGACATGAATCTTCTATCTTACATAGTACTAGATATCAAGTGAAAAGAGGCGGACACTGCTCTAAGTACATTACATGTATAAACATCTAAATTATCAATCCTCCTAACAATTTTGCATGACAGGTACTGTTTTCATCATCCCCATCTTACAGGTGAAGAACCTGAAGCTGAGACAAGCTGGAGAATGTGCCAGTGGTCACCTGCAGGTAGAGGGCCGAGTAAGGGTAGGACACAGGCCCTTTGACCCCAGGATCCATGCTCTTCCCTCCCCAGTACATTGCCTCACAAGTACCTAGTAACTTGCAGGGCTGGGAGGGTGGGATATATCTAAATTTATTTCTATAACTATTTGTCTAAATATGTAAAAAAAAACAACCACAAATTCATACCCCATACCTTCCAATTCTAATCCAATACCACTGGTTCACTTGAGTCTTCCACTTTCCCTATTTGTAACTTATATCTTTAACACTGGAACACATGACTGCCGTTAATCACAATGTATTTACTTTGTTGCTGAATCTTAGGATACACAAAAAGTAGCTTTAGAGTTGTTTTCATTTTTTAAAAGAATGTATGACATTTGCAATTTGAAAGTAAATTTAAAAACAATGAATAACTTAGATCTGTTTCTGGAAGTATTGATTGGTACATGTTCTTCTTTCTTTGAGCATTTCCTTACTTTCTGATACAAGACAATTAGATAATGAAGTTCACTTGATCCTCGATTTTACTTCTCAGAATTTAGCCTAAGAATAGAATGATATATGTTTACATAAATTTAGCCACAAGACTGATCATCACATTATTATTTATAATAACACTAACTTAGAAACTACCTAAGTACTCAAAAATGAGTACTTTGTTAAATTAATTATATCCAAGTAATGGACAACAAAGAAGTGGTAGAATATAGTGGTTAAGAGCAGATTTTAAATCCAGGCAGGCAAGATTTGAATCCTATCTCTACCAGTTATGACATTGGGTAATTTACTCACCTTCTGTATGCTTGTTTCCTTGTGTGTAACATGAAGCTGATAATAGTACCTTCCTTATAGTGTAGCCATGAGTATTAAATGAGTCCAAGGTACTGCTCCCAGCCAGATGCCTTCTGAAATGTAAATTTTGGAGGACCTTGTAGGATTAAAAATTTGGCCAGCCATGGTGGCTCACGCCTGTAATCCCAGCCCTTTAGGAGGCTGAGGTGGGCGGATCTCTTAAGGTCAGGAGTTTGAGACCAGCCTGGCCAACATGGGGAAACACCATTTCTACTAAAAATATAGAAATTAGCTGGGTGTGGTGGTAAGTGCATGTAATCTCAGCTATGCATGTCTGAGGCAGGAGAATGGCTTGAATCCAGGAGGCGGAGGCTGCAGTGAGCCTAGATCACGCCACTGCCCTCCAGCGTGGGAAACAGTGAGACTCCAGGTGGAAAAGAAAAAAAAAAAAAAGACTAAAAATTTATCATCAGTTTTTAATTTAACTCATTCAAAAAGCTGACTTTTCTTTTCTTTTCTTTTTTTTTCTTTTTTCTTTTTTTTTTTTTTTTGAGAGAGTTCCGCTCTTGTTGCCCAAACTGGAGTGCAATAGTGCAATCTTGGCTCACTGCAACCTTTGCCTCCCAGGTTCAAGCAATTCTCCTGCCTCAGCTTCCGGAGTAGCTAGGATTACAGGTGCATGCCACCATGCCTGGCTAATTTTGTATTTTTAGTAGAAACCGGATTTCACCATGTTAGCCAGGCTGGTCTCAAACTCCTGACCTCAGGTGAATCCACCCGCCTCAGCCTCCCAAAGTGCTGGGATTACAGCTGTGATACTTTTCTTGTAATTAGTCTGTGCCATCAGGTGGGAGTAGTGCCTTAATCATGGCCAGTTTCTTTGCCTAGTAAGAATTTACCATAGGAAGATGTTCTAGTATGTATGTTTTTATTATTTTCAATGTTTTCATTCTTTATTAAAATCTTTGCATTTAATTGAATATGATAGACATTTCTCATACACAGTCATATTGGCCAGGCACAGTGACTCACATCTGTAATCCTAACACTTTGGGAGGCCAAGGCAGACACATTGCTTGAGCTCAGGAGTGTGAGACTCGCCTGGGCAACACTGTGAAACCCTCTCTCTACTAAAATGCAAAAAATTAGCTGGGCATGGCAGTGTATGCCTGTAGTCCCAGCTACTCAGGAGGCTGAGGCAGGAGAATTGCTTGAACCCAGGAGGCAGAGGTTGCAGTGAGCCAAGCCACTGCACTCCAGCTTGGGCGACACAGCAAGACTCATCTCCAAAAGATACAAATAAAAAATAAACAAACAAAAATAGTCATGTGTTGCTTAACCATGGTTATATATTCTGAGAACTGTGTTGTTAGGCAATTTTGTAGTTGTACAAACATCATAGAGTGGACTTACACAAATCTAGATAGTATAGCTTACTGCACACCTAGGCTGTATGGTGTACTCTATTGCTCCTAGGATACAAATGTGTACAATGTGTTACTGTACTTAAAACTGTAAGCAACTGTGACATGGTGATAAATATTTATGTATCTAAACATAGAGTAATATATTGTGCTACCATGTTATTACAGCTGGGATGTCACTAGGTGTTAGGAGCTGTCATTATATGTGATCCATCACTGACAGAAACATTGTTATGAGGTACACATTGTATCAAGATTTTTTTTTTAATCTTTTTTTTTTGAAAGAAAGAAAAAGAGAGGAAAGAAAGTGAGAGTGAAAGAAAGAAAGAAAAAGAATGTAAGAGAGAATGAAAGAGTATCAAGATTTTTTATAAACAAAGAAAACAGAAAAAGCTATCTAAAAAAGAGAACCAACACAGTAAAGTCAGAGACAGCCTATTAGAGTTACTTAAAGGAATAACATAAATTTGTCTTTGTAGTATTCCTAATTAGCTAAAAAGTTCTGGGCTGCTTCCTATGACTCTTCTAAAATGTCATTTTTATATAGGTAAAAAAGAAGAAGAAGAAAAGCTATGCTTGTTAGATTTTTCCTAATTGCAGGATTTTTTGAAATTCAAGTTTTAGAGCTAGGTGGGACCTTAGTGATTTAGCCAAAGCCCCAATATTACAGCTAAAGAAATTGGTATACCAAGAGCTGGTGTTTTGCCCACCATCTCTTGAAGGTGCAGAACTGAACCCCAAGTTTTATTATAACAACCCTTGACAAGTGAGCTCAAACAGGACACACATGTCAACTTGTGAAATTTGTGGTCACTTTATAAGGCTGAGTTTACAAAGCCAGTTCTTTACAAACCAAGCAGTTCCTCTTAGTCACTGTGCCTACAGTTCAGATAGGTTAAAGAATAAAACTGCCAGGCACGGTGGCTCACACCTGTAATCCCAGCACTTTGGGAGGCAGAGGCAGGCGGATCACCTGAGGTCAGGAGTTTGACCAACATAGAGAAACCTGACCAACATAGAGAAACCTCATCTCTATTAAAAATACAAAATTAGCCAGGCATGGTGGCACATGCCTGTAACCCCAACTACTCAGGAGGGAGACAGGAGAATCGCTTGAACCTGGGAGGCAGAGATTGTGGAGAGCCAAGATCTCGCCATTGCACTCCAGCCTGGGCAACAATAATGAAACACCATCACAAAAAAAAAAAAAAAAAAAAAAAAAAAACCAAGAAAACAATAAAACCTAGTCAGTAGCTATGAGACCCATCAGTTAGGCATTTTCCAAGTGAGAATGATTATGAGGACATATGTTATAATATCAATTTTTAAGGAATGTGCTTGCTAAATTAGTAACCAAAACAAATATTTAAATAACCCACAAGGGTAAAACAAAAATAAACAGGTCCACAGTATAGATAAAATGTTATTAAGTATAAATTTTTACCTTTCTCATGTTGAATTTCAAATTGTATGAATGCATAATCTAATTATGATATCCCTTATTTCATGTCAAAAGGGAAACTTCCAACTTCTTCTCCCTCTGGCTTCACAACTACAGAGGCCACCTTCCGTACTGAGACTCAAGTTTTCCATTTAACAACCTGCTTCTGTTATCACAGGAAAAGATGGTAAGAGACTCCTGGGCATTCCCAGACAGCTTTACTCCAGTTCTCTAACCTTTTAGTTTCTCTCAGCTTTTTTTGAAAATGAGGAACTTTGCATTCTGCAACCCACAGCTACTTTAAGTCATCATTCCCTGGATTCAAGGTTGCTACAAATTTATTCTAGAAACTAAAATAAATAAAAAAAACAAAAAAACAAGAGAATGGAGAAGAAAAGGAGGCCTAAGGAAAAAAGAAGAGAGTGGAGAACATGAGGAGGACTCAAGCTCAATGTAAAAATGCATCTTTGCAGTCAGGAGAAGGATTCTCTAGCAGCCTCCTCTTTGTCATCCTCAACTCTTCATTAGAAGCCACTCATCCACAGTAACAAGTGTTTCTTTCAAATGCTCTTATTGAAATTTGTGGCCCAACTGGTTCTTAATAAAGGATAGCTTTAACTTCTAGGTGAATCACTACCTTTGCTTTCTTTAAGTTGACTGGTATACCCTCTGACTTTGAGGTGTATGTGTCGGTGTCAGGTACATGAGTAGGGGTGTGTGTGTGTGTGTGTGTGTGTGTGTGTGTGTGTTACATTTTAAATAATTTATATACAGCAAAAGATGCTAAGAGGAAAACTATTAAATCTCAGGACTGGAGATAACTTTTGAAGGTTAAAAATAATAAAAGAGGCTGGGCGTGGTGGCTCACACTTATAATCCCAGCAGTTTGGGAGGCCAAGGTGGGTGGGTCATGAGGTCAGGAGTTCAAGACCAGCCTATCTCTACTAAAAGAAACCCTATCTCTACTAAAAATACAAAAATTCACTGGGTGTGTGGCACACACCTGTAGTTCCAGCTACTCAGGAGGCTGGGGCAGGAGAATCGCCTGAACCTGGGAGGTGGAGGTTGCAGTGAGTGGAGATTGTGCCACTGTACTCCAGCCTGATGACAGAGCAAGACTCTGTCTCAAAATAATAATAATAATAATAATAACAATAATAATAATAAAAGAAAACAAAAGACTAAAAAGTTGGACTGCAGCAAATATTTAAACTTCTATGCATCAAAAAGATATGTAGATTTGAAATATAAGCAATCGTTTCAGGAAATAGGAAAACAAACGTTATGGACTAAGTACTAAATAAGATCTTACAAATGAGTAAAATTAAAAACAATTCTAAATTCTCAATCATAATGGACAAAGAATATGAATACACAATACACATGTGATTACATGATCAACATCACTAATAATCAAATAACTGATAATTAAAACTGCAAATATATAATACTTTTCCTCCCTACCAACGTAACAAAAATGTACTAAAATGTGAATGCCTCAAACTGAAAGTGTACTTAAATGGTTTCTTTCATGTACTGCTGGTGGTAGGAATAAAAACTAATATATCCTTTCTGAATAGCAATTTCATAATGTGTTTACAGAGGCTTTACAATTGCAACAAAAACAAAAACTGACCAAAAAAACTGATCCAAAAAAAAATGACAAATGGGAACTAATTAAACTAAAGCTTCTACACAGCAAAACTATCAACAGGGTGGACAAACAACCTACAGAATGGGAGAAAATATTCTCAAACTATGCATCTGACAAAGGACTGATGTCCAGAATCTATAAGGAACTTGACATTTCAACAATCAAAAAAAAATAAAAAAAAAAAAAGCAACCCCATTTAAAAATGGGCAAAGGACATGAACAGACAGTTCTTAAAAGAAGACATACAGGCAGCCAACAAACATGAAAAAATGCTCAGCATCACTAATGATCAGATAAATGTGAATCAAGACCACAGTGAGATACCATCTCATACAAATCAAAATGGCTATTACTAAAAGGTCCAAAGAGTAACAGATGCTGGTGAGGCTGCAGAAAAAAGGGGAACATTAATACACTGCTGATAGGAATGTAATTAGTTCAGCCACTCTAGAAAGCAGTTTGGAGATTTCTCAAAGATCCTAAAATAGCACTACCATTTTACCCACTAATCCCATTACTAGGTATATATAGAAAGGAAAAGAAATAATTCTACCCAAAAGACATATGTGTTCATAGGTTTATTGCAATGCTATGTGCAATAGCAAAGACATGGAATCAACCTAGGTGCCCATCAATGGTGGATTTAATAAAGAAAATATGGTACATACATACCATGGAATGCTAGGCAGCCATAAAAAAGAACAAAATTATGTCCTTTGCAGCAACATGGATGCAACTAGAAGCCATCATCCTAAGTGATTTAACGCAAGAACAGAAAACCAAATACCAATGTTCTCACTTATAAGTGGGAGCATTAGGCACACATAGGCAAAAACTTGGAAATAATAGACCCTAGGGACTGCTAGAGGTAGGGGAGAGGTGAAGAGGGGAAGGCCTGAAAAACTACTTATTCAGTATTATGCTCCCTACATGGGTGACAGGATCATTCACATCCCCAAACCTCAGCATCATGCAATACGCCCATGTAACAAACATGTACCTGTACCCCCTCAATCTAAAATAAAAATTTTGACATTTATTTTAGCTTCATAGGGTGTACACGTGCAGGTTTGTTACATGAGTATATTGTTTGACACTTGAATTTATTTATTTATTTATTTGGAGACAGAGTCTCACTCTGTTGGCCAGTCTGGAGTGCAGTGGCATAATCTCGGCTCACTGCAACCTCTGTCTCCCAGGCTCAAGCAATTCTCCTGCCTCAGCCTCCTTAGTAGCTGGAACTACAGGTGTGTGCCACCAGACCTGGCTAATTTTTGTATTTTTAGTAGAGATGGGGTTTCACCATTTGGGCAGGCTGGTCTCGAACTCCTGACCTCAAGTGATCCACCCAGCTTGGCCTTCCAAAGTGCTGCAATTACAGGCATGAGCCACCATGCTTGGCCTAATTTCAGTTTTGATAATCCATACTAAAGAAGTGACTCAAAGGAGGCATAAATATTTTGACATTAAGATGATCAACGTGGCCAGAAGTGGTGGCTCACCCCAGTAATCCCAGCACTTTGGTAGGCCGAGGTGGACAGATCACCTGAGGCCAAGAGTTTGAGACCAGCCTGGCCAACATAGTAAAACCTCATCTCTACTAAAAGCACAAAAATTAGTTGGGGATGGTGTCACACACCTGTAGTTTCAGGTACTTGGGAGGCTGAGGCACAAGAATTGCTTGAACCCAGGAGGTGGAGGTTGCAGTGAGTCGAGATGGTGCCACTGCACTCCAGCCTGGGAGACAGAGTGATACGCCATTTAAAAAAAACAAAAAACTTTCTATATTCATGTATTACTTTTATAATTAGAATAAAATAGAAATTAAAATAAGGAAAAAAGCCAAAGAACAAAATATGAATTAATGAAACTACTGTGATTCCTCCATTTTCTAAAAAAAAAATTCTTTAGAAGACCCTACAAAGTGACCCTCTAGGTAGTCCTTACTCTGATGTTTACAGAGAGGAGTTGGTTTATTGCAATATTAATGTGGTAAATTGAGACATGCCCTAGTTCCTGCCACATGACTTTATAGGATGTTGAGTGCTCTGCAATAACATGCATACTAATCTTTTTAGCAATCCCTGCAATTAGGGGGTTGCCAAACTGGAATTGTTACTTTATTTGAGACAGGTACACACACATATGCACGCACACACAGTACTGGAGATGCAGAACCAACTACCCCCTTGACGAAAAACAATGTAATTAGATTTCCTTTAGATGAAAAGATACTCTTCAACAACCTACATACAAATAGATTTCATACTTATTTTTCTTTCGAAAAACATAGATCACCAGTTTCTACCACATATTAGTGAGAGGTCAGGTAGATGACACCACATCTCATTAGTATCATAGGGGCTTTGGACCTTAGAATGACAAATTAAATTGGTGATTTATAGGACATAGAGACCCACTCAAGCTTTGAAGTTGAAGAAGCCATGAAGGAAGTTCTCAGGTTGCACCGTGAGAACCAATTTTCTCAAGCAGAACTTAATTACAACTGTACAACTATGAAAGCATTTATGGAGAATGCTAACCTTACACCCACTGCTGGGCTTCTATTAAGCTGATTGCTTTGAACTGAATTATTCCCATGCAGTGTTCACATGTGTGCATGTCAGAGAGACAGAGAGAGAGAGAGAAAGTGACTTAGAATAACTACTATTTCTGCTCAATATCAACAATTTGCCTCCCCCGTCTTGTTTATAGCAGAATATTTTCTTTGCCTGTCAAGAATTCAAACAGAATAACATCTTAGCACCTAGTACTAATCCAACTGTTGCTTTAAATATAAAGGAATCACTTTTGGGCAGGCACGGTGGCTCACAACTCTAATCCCAGCACTTTGGGAGGCTGAGGTGGGTGGACCACAAGGTCAGGAGTGCGAGACCAGCCTGACCAACATGGTGAAACCCCGTCTCTACTAAAAATACAAAAAATTAGCCGGGTGTGGTGGCACGTGCCTGTAGTCCCAGCTACTGGGGAGGCCAAGGCAGGGGAATTGCTTGAACCCAGGAGGTAGAGGTTGCAGTGAGCCAAGATCACACCACTGTACTCAACCCTGGGCAACATAGCGATACTCAACCTAAAAAAAAAAAAAAAAGAAAAGAAAAACAAAAGGAAGATAAAGAAAACCATCTTTTCCAAAGTTCTACAGCTAATTAATTAGTGATAGTGGTTTTACTGAAACCCAGTTGTATTCCATTGTTCCATTGCCTTAGCTATGTGGTACACTTCATTGCTTTGCCAAAGAGAAAACTAAGATATGAATATTTAGATTGTGTTTTTGAATGCAAAGAAAAATAAAAAAGCAACACAATGAACTAAATTATTCTGTAGGGGGAAAAATAGCCAATTATGATGTGAAGGACTCTTGCCGTTCTGGGGTGACCTTGGGGCTGATTCAGCAATGGTTCCTGCACCAAGAATTACAGTCCATGCAAATGAGAAGGTCATACCCACATAGAAGCAGGAAAGAAAAGGAGTCATGACCAGGTAGATACCAGCATCAAGGACAATCAGGTGATTTGGGAGAATGGACGGGAATGGAGCAGACAGGGGTTAAACATTCTGTTTCAGCCCATTATTTGAACATAGGGTCATGAGTCTTTGAAGAACCATGGGAGGGAACTGAATAAGCACCAGTTGACCTTATCAGCATAACACACAAACACACACACACACACACACACACAGCACCTCTTAGACTCGCTTCCTTAGAACAGTATTGATATACAAACACACTGTTTGGCCTCTTTCCCTATGAACATGCAGTTGCTTCTACTTTACTGCTCTGACCTGGACAATTTTAAATATCCTTAAACATTTAATTCAAGCAACACTCCTCCTGGACACTGTCTCTGAGCTCCCTCATTCCCACTGATTTCACCCAGGGTAGATTACATACTTCTCTTCTGTTTTCCTGAAACAACTTAGACATGTCTTACTAAGTGCTTTTCACACCCACGGCAATTGTCAGTCCATTGGTCTGTCACCCACGAAGGGACCAGAAGCTGCTGAAGAAGCAGGGACCTTGTCTTTCCTCTTTATGTCCTAGTATAGAACACTGGGCTTGTCACATATTATTGAGTAAATGAATCCATTCATTCAACTTGTGACCACTGAGCGTCTACTCTGTGCTAGGCCCTGGGGATACAGCAGCTGAGAGATACAAATAGTCCCTGCCCTCAAGAATCTTGTTTTCTGCTACGGGACACTGACGACTCCAAAAGCTTCTCTGAAGAAATTCTATTTAGCCTGATAGATGAATGTCAGATCAGTCTGACATATAAATAGATAAATGTTTATTCTGCTGCACTGTCCTACTTCAATTGTGAAAACAGATCCAAAGAGAAGCATTTACCGTGACTTGGGTTTTCTTAGATGTTGGAAACGGGCTTAGAAAGTTGGGAAAAATCCACACCGAGACAATGCATCACTCAGCAAGGGTAGCTTACTTCCTGCAGGAAGGGTGCAACTCACTGGCAGTCTTGCCGCGAGAGCACACCTGAACAAAAAAGACAGGGACATTTATAACTTTCATAGCCTGGCACAATCACCCTACTGCTGTGTCCAGTTTCCATTAGCCAGAACAGGACCGCACATTCTATGCTTGACCCGATTGGCTAAAAACTTGGAAATGTCCTGAATAGATAAGGGGGAATGGCATGAACCAGGGTTTGGAGCTTGCCCAATTCTGTTCAGACATGATGGAGCGAATGAAGGTAGCTGATTTAAGACATAGCTGTTTAGAGAATATATACATGGGTATATATTTATGCTAATAGGGAATAATGGCCTTAGAGTGAGAGATTGTCACTCCTTATGATACAGTCTAAAATATAAACCTTGAAGAAGAACTTTCCCATCTCTCACAATTCCCTCCTCTTTTTATTTCATAATTCTTTTTCAGACTTATCTAATAGGTCCTTGCTTTGTTGTTCGGCGTGGTCTTCCAACAGAAGTAATTTCTCTGGATAGGTTGGAGGAGGAGTTGGAGATAGGTTAGTGAGGGTAGTATTAATGAGCCTTTCTTTTGCATGAGTCCTCGAATACAGGGTATAACACAACATCCTACAAAAAGAAGTATACCTAATACCACTACCAGGGAGGTGAGGACTGATGCCAAAGTGTTCTTCCACTTGCCAAACCAGTTCTCTAGCCAGTTTGAAATGGGGTTATTTATTCCTGAATTTTTTGGCTAGTTCATTAGATAGGGCCGTAAGTCCCTGTAAGGCTCTCGTGATACTTCCATCTGGAGTTGCGTTATTTGGAATGAAAGTACAGCATTGGGTCTTAATCATTATGCAAACACCACCCTTTTCAGCTAACATCATGTCAAGAGCAATTCTGTTTTCCCATGCTGTTTGGCTGGCAGACCTTAACTGTTCTGTGATTCCCTTAACAGCGTACTTGGTATAGTTAACAAATCGTTGTTGATTATAATAAACATAATTTATCCAGTCTACATTTTTATTTGTTGTCACCCACCAGAATAGTGTTGATTCAAATCCAGCAGCGATCTGATCTCTGGCTTTAAATTCAAGTACACATGAGAATCAAAGGACCCATAAGGGGGTCCTCTTGTATGTAATTGGTTGGATTTCCTCTACCTTTGGTTGATGAAATGCCAGGGTAAAAGGGATCGCCAATTGGACTAGAGGGCAAATACAACCCCAGTTATTTGGCAGAGTTTCCAGTAAGGGTCCCCAACAATACCACCATATGTCTGGTCGAGGATGCCTGATGGAAGACTGATGGGTTAGCTCTCAAAAGTGCCTGGCTTCACTGCATCCTGTGAAATTTCCAAGGAATATTGAGTTCTCCTCCTGTCATGAGAGACACAAGGTGAACTTCACCTTGAGAGATGGTGGTTGTATAGCCCTTGGGGGCTGACCCCACAGGGTGCTTAAACTCGGAAAATAGCAGAGAAAGAACTTGGCACAATTTGTTATTCTAGGTGTTGGAATCCTGAGAAAGAGCTACTCTGTATTCCATGTCCATTTGATTTGAGGACCATCCATGTGGAAAGGGGACAACCTGGGCCTCTGGCCTACCGTGCACACAAGCATAACAGCCACTTTTATTTAAGATGCAAATGGAATATTTAATCCATTCTAACCAGGCATTTGCATCCTTATATCCTGCTTCAATGGCTATGATTTGCCTTAGGTCCTCTACTTCTACCATTGAGACTTTGGTTTTGTCATTGTGTCTAGGAGGAGTGATTAATAAAGAGGTTGAAGGAGCAATGAAGTGTGTTTCAAAAATTTCTTCAGGATCCTTTCCTGAAATGTTGGCTCCTATACCATAAATACGACTTAATGAAGGAGAAGAGTTTTCAGATGCTGCAATAATATAGAATTACACTCGTTATACTGACAGCTAGAAGGAGTAATTCCTTTGGTGAAATGGATATATGGTTTTAAGGACTGACAAAAACCTGTGGAAGCAGGTTATCCTAAACCTTTAGTGTTCCATATGACATTAGGCTAAGCAGAAAATAGAGATTCTGTTTTAGAGGGACTAAAGTCCGATTCCTACCAATTAATACAGCTACTATTCCTTGGATTACTAGTATCCTTAGAGGAACTCATTATATCTTCCTAATCTGAGGAAGTCTAAGAAGGACAGAGATAAATTTCTGAAGCAGTAAGCTGTCTTTGGTCATGTAACTCTCCACAAGGTATAACTAAACAGGCATCAAGTAATAACTTGAGATGAGTTACATTAATAACAAGATGGGGAGTAGTTAAACTGAAGACAAGAAAAAGAAAAAGAAAAGACAGACTAAGCTTTTCTTAGCTTTAACTTGCTAGGGTCTGATCCTGGAACAACAGCCTATGATTCTAACAGTGATGCCACTTTCTTGACTCAGGTGTGATGTGCCCATCTCTTTTCTGCTGTACAAATGGTAGTCTCAGTGGTTAGCAGCACTAGGTAGGGTAGTCTCCAGGCTGGTGCTGGTGTACTGGAAATTCTAGGAGTGGTGCCTGTGTTAAGAGACCTTTTACAATCTTTGCTAAAGAGCAGGTTAGTGCTTTAAAAAAAAAACCTGTTGGCCAGGCAAGGTGGCTCACGCCTGTAATCCCAGCACTTTGGGAGGCCAAGGTGGGCAGATCACAAAGTCAGGAGTTTGAGACCAGCTTGGCCAACATAGTGAAACCCCTTCTCTAGTAAAAATACAAAAATTAGCCAGGCATGGTGGTGCATGCTTGTAATCTCAGCTACTTGGGAGGTTGAGGCAGGAGAATAGCTTGAACCTGGGAGGCGGAAGTTGCAGTGAGCCAAGATTGCACCACTGCACTCCAGCCTGGGTGACAGTGCAAGACTCCATCTCAAAAAGAAAAAAAAAAACAAAAAACTTGTGCTTTTATTTTAATGTCTAGTTTACAGAAAAACTAGATGATACCAGTTAACTTTAGCCAACATGTTTACACACAGAGTTTCATTTACAATTAACATTTCAAAACTTGCTTACACTTTCAAAACAAAAATTATACATTTCTTGCATAAATTCCTTTTTATAACATTTTCACAACTATCAAAGATAATCTTAACTTTCTTTGTTTTATATAACTTTCCATACTAAAGGTGCATTCTAATATCTGTAACTTTCTTAATATTTCTTTCTCTTCTTCCTAATCTCTCTCCTTTGTCTCTCCTTCTCTCTTTGCCTCGTGTGTGTATGTGTCTCTCTCTGCCTCTCTTACTCTCTCTCTCTCTTTGACTCTCTGTCTCTCTCTCTTTCTGACTCCTTTTTCTCTCTCTTTGACTCTCTGTCTCTCTCTCTCTCTGGCTCTCCACATCTACCATTTCTTCCCTCAAAAAGAGAATGAATACTAGGACTTCCGCCAAGATGGCCGAATAGGAACAGCTCCAGTCTGCAGTTCCCAGCAAGAGCGATTCAGAAGGTGAGCAATTTCCTGCATTTCCAACCGAGGTACCAGGTTCATCTCATTGGGACTGGTTAGACAGTGGGTGCAGCCCAAGGAGGGCAAGCTGAAGCAGGATGGGTCATCACCTCACCAGGAAGCACAAGGGGCCAGAGAACACCCCTCCTAGCCAAGGGAAGCCATTAGGGATGTTCTCCGACACTCTAGCACTCTGGCTGAGATACTGCACTTTTCCCATGGTCTTCACAACCCAAAGACCAGGAGATTCCCTCTGGTGCCTACAACACCAGTGCCCCAGGTTTTGAGCACAAAACTAGGTGGCTGTTGTAGCCGCAGGAGTTTTGTTTTGTTTTGTTTTGTTTTGTTTTGTTTTTCTCATACCCCAGAGGCACCTGGAATGCCAGCAAGACAGAACCGCTCATTCCCCTGAAAAAGGGGGCTGAAGCCAGGGAGCCAAGTGATCTGGCTTGGTGGATCCCACCCCCATGAAGACCATCAGGCTAAGATCCACTGGCTTGAAATTCTTGCAGCCAGATAGCAGTCTGAGCTGGACCTGGGACATTCAAGATTGGTGGGGGGAGGGGTGTCCACCATTGCTGAGGCTCCGGTAGGCAGTTCTAAACTGCCTGTGTTAAACAAAGTCACTGGGAATTTTATGCAGCCACTGGGCAGAGCCCACAGCAGCTCAGCAAGGCCTCGGCAGGCATACTGTCAACTAGACTCCGTGCCTGGTGGGCAAGACAAATCTGAGAAAGGGCAGCAGCCCATCAGGGACTTATAAATAAAGCTCCCACCTTCCTGGAACAAAGCACCTGGGAAAAGGGGCAGTTGTGGGTTCCACTTCAGCAGCCTTAAATGTCCCTGCCTGGTTGGTACCTCTGAAGGGAGCAACAGATTTCCCAGCACAGTGCTTGAGCTCTGATAAGGGACAGACTTCCTCCTCCAGTGGCTCCCTGACCCTCATGTATCCTGACTGGGAGACACCTCATACAGGAGAGCTCTGGCTGACATCTGGCGGGTACCCTTCTGGGACAAAGCTACCAGAGGAAGGAACAGGCAGCAATCTTTGCTGTTCTGCAGCTTCTGCGGGTGATTCCCAGGCAAGCAGGGCCTGGAGTGGACCTCCAGCAAACTCCAGCAGACCTGCAGCAGAGGGGCCTGACTTTTAGAAGGAAAACTAACTAACAGAAAGAAATAGCTTCAACATCAACAGAAAGGATGTCCACTCAGAGACCCCATCTGAAAGTCACCAACTTCAAAGACCAAAGGTAGGTAAACCCAAGAAGATGGGTAGAAACCAGTCCAGAAAGGCTGAAATTGCCAAAACCAGAACACCTCTTCTCCTCCAAGGGATCAAAACTCCTCACCAGCAAGGAAACAAAACTGGATGGAGAATGAGTTTGAAGAATTGACAGAAGCAGGCTTCAGAAGGTGGGTAATAATGAACTTCTCCGAGCTAAAGGAGTATGTTCTAACACAATGCAAGGAAACTAAGAACCTTGAAAAAAGGTTACATGAAATGCTAACTAGAATAACCAGCATAGAAAAGAACATAAACGACTTGATGGAGCTGAAAAACACAGCACAACAACTTTGTGAAGCATACACAAGTTTCAATAGCCAAATAGATCAAGTGGAATAAAGGATATCAGAGATTGAAGATCAACTCAATGAAATAAAGTGAGAAGGCAAGATTAGAGAAAAAAGAGTAAAAAGAAATGAACAAAGCCTTCAAGAAATATGGGATTGTGTGAAAAAAACAAATCTACATCTGATTGGCGTACCTGAAAGTGACAGAGAAAATGAAACCAAGTTGGAAAACACTCTTCAGGATATTATCCAGGAGAACTTCCCCAACCTAGTAAGGCAGGCCAACATTCAAATTCAGGAAATTCGGAGAACACCATAAAGATATTCCTTGAGAAGAGCAACCCCAAGGCAGATAATCATCAAATTCACCAGGGTTGAAACAAAGGAAAAATTGCTAAGGGCAGCCAGAGAGAAAAGTTGGATTACTCACAAAGGGGGAGCCCATCAGACTCATGGCAGATCTCTTGGCAGAAACCCTATAAGCCAGAAGACAGCAGGGGCCAATATTCAACATCCTTAAAGAATTTTCAACCCAGAATTTCATACCCAGCCAAACTAAGCTTCATAAGCAAAGGAGAAATAAAATCCTTTACAAACAAGCAACTGCTGAGATTTTGTTGCCACCAGGCCTGCCTTACAAGAGCTCTGAAGGAAGCACTAAACATGGAAAAGAACAACTAGGACCAGCCACTGCAAAAACACATCAAATTGTAAAGACCATTGACACTATGAAGAAACTGCATCAACTAACAGGTAAAACAACCAGTTAGCATCAAAATGTAGGATCAAATTCACACACAACAATATTAACCTTAAATGTAAGTGGTCTAAATGCCCCAATCAAAAGACACAGACTGGCAAACTGTATAAAAAGTCAAGACTCATCAGTGTGCTGTATTCAGGAGACCCATCTCATGTGCAAAGACACACATAGGCTCAAAATAAAGGAATGGAGGAAGATTTACCAAGCAAATGGAGAGCAAAAAAAAGCAGGAGTTGCAGTCCTAGTCTCTGATAAAACAGACTTTAAACCAACAAAGATCAAAGGAGACAAAGAAGGAATTACATAATGGTAAAAGAGATCAATACAACAAGAAGAGCTAACTATCCTAAATATATATGCACCCAATACAGGAGCACCCAGATACATAAAGCAAGTTCTTAATGACCTACAAAGAGACTTAGACTCCCACACAATAATAGTGGGAGGCTTTAACAACCAATTGTCAATATCAGATAGATCAATGAGACAGAAAATTAACAAGGACTTGAACTGAGATCTGGATAAAGTGGGCCTAATAGACATCTACAGAACTCTCCACCCCAAATCCACAGCATATACATTCTTCTTAGCACCACATCACACTTATTCTAAAATTGACTACATAATTGGAAGTAAAATGCTCCTCAGCAAATGCAAAAGAACGGAAATCATAACAAACAGTCTCTCAGATCACAGTGCAATCAAATTAGAACTCAGGATTAAGAAACTCATTCAAAACCACACAACTACATGGAAACTGAACAACCTGCTCCTGAATGACTACTGGATAAATAATGAAATGAAGGCAGAAATAAAGATGTTCTTTAAAACCAATGAGAATGAAGACACAATGTACCAGAATCTCTGGGATACATTTAAAGCAGTGTCTAGAGGGAAGTGTATAGCACTAAATGCCCATAAGAAAAGTGAGGAAAGATCTAAAACTGACACCGTAACATCATGATTAAAAGAACTAGAGGAACAAGATCAAACAAATTCAAAATCTAGCAGAAGATAAGAAATAATTGAGATCAGAGTAGAACTGAAGGCGATAGACACAAAAAACCCTTCAAAAATCAAAAAATCTAGGACTGGTTTTTTGAAAAGATCAACAAAATAGACCAATTGCCGGATTAATAAAAAACAAAAGAGAGAAGAATCAAATAGATGCAATAAAAAATGATAAAGGGGATATCACCACTGATCCCACAGAACTACATACTACCATCGGAGATTACTACCAACACCTCTATGCAAATAAACCTGTAAATCTAGAAGAAATTGATAAATTCCTGGACACTTACACCCTCCCAAGACTAAACCAGGAAGAATTTGAATCCCTGAATAAACCAATTACAAGGTCTGAAATTGAGGCAGCAATTAATAGTCTACTAACCAAAAAAAGTCCAGGATCAGAGAGGTTTATAGCCAAATTCTACCAGAGGTACAAAGAGGAACTGGTACCATTCCTTCTGAAACTATTTCAAACAATATAAAAAAAGGGAATTTTCCCTAACTCATTTTATGAAGCCAACATCATCCTGATACCAAAACCTGGCAGAGACACAACTAAAAAAGAAAATTTCAGTCTAACATCCATGATGAACATTGATGCAAAAATCCTCAATAAAATACTGGCAAACCAAATCCAACAGCACATCAAAAAGCTTATCCATCACGATCAAGTCAGCTTCATCCGTGGGATGCAAAGTTGGTTCAACATATGCAAATCTATAAACGTAATCCATTACATAAACAGAACCAAACACAAAAACCACATGATTATCTCAATAAATGCAAGGAAGGCCTTTGACAAAATTTAACAGCCCTTTATGCTAAAAACTCTCAATAAACTAGGTATTGATGGAACGTATCTCAAAATAATAAGAGCTATTTATGGCAAAGCCACAGCCAATATCATATTGAATGGGCAAAAACTGGAAGCATTCCCTTTGAAAACTGGCACAAGATAAGGATGCCCTCTCTTACCACTCCTATTCAACATAGTATTGGAAGTTCTGGCCAGGGCAATCAGGTAAGAGAAAGAAATAGAGCATATTCAAATAGGTAAAGAGGAAGTCAAATTGTCTCTATTTGCAGACGGCATGATTGTATACTCAGAAGACTCCATCATCTCAGCCCAAAATCTCCTTAAGATGATGAGCAACTTCAGCAAAGTCTCAGGATACAAAATCAATGTGCAAAAATCACAAGAATTCCTATACACCAACAACAGACAAACAGAGAGCCAAATTATTAATGAAACTCCCATTCACACTTGCTACAAAGAGAATAAAACACCTAGGAATACAACTAACAAGGGATATGAAGGACTTCTTCAAGGAGAACTACAAACTGCTGCTCAAGGAAATAAGAGAGGACACAAACAGATGGAAAAACATTCCATACTCATGGTTAGGAAGAATCAATATCATGAAAAT
>CAUYLG010070180.1:0-25746 GCA_963573385.1 Cacajao melanocephalus
GACCCCTTCCTGACACCTTACACTAAAATTAACTCCAGATGGATTAAAGACTTAAACATAAGACCTAACATGATAAAAACCCTAGAAGAAAACCTAGGCAAAACCATTAAGGACATAGGCATAGGCAAGGACTTCATGACTAAAACACCAAAAGCACAGGCAACGAAAGCCAAAATAGACAAATGGAACCTAATTAAACTCCAGAGCTTCTGCACAGCAAAAGAAACAATTATTAGAGTGAACCAGCAACCAACAGAATGGGAAAAAATGTTTGTGATCTACCCATCTGACAAAGGGCTAATATCCAGAATCTGCAAAGAACTAAAACAGATTTACAAGAAAAAAAAGCAAACAAACCTATTCAAAAGTGGATGAAGGATATGAACAGACACTTTTCAAAAGAAGACATATATGAGGCCAACAAACATGAAAAAAAGCTCATCATCACTGATCATTAGAGAAATGCAAATCAAAACCACATAGAGATACCATCTCACACCAGTTAGAATGGCAATCATTAAAAAATCTTGAGCCAACAGATGCTGGAGAGGATGTGGAGAAATAGGAACACTTTTACACTGTTGGTGGGAGTGTAAATTAGTTTAACCATTGTGGAAGACAGTGTGGCAATTCCTCAAGGACCTAGAAATAGAAATTCCATGTGACCCAGCAATCCCATTACTAGGTATATACCCAAAGGATTATAAATCATTCTATTATAAAGACGCATGCACACATATGTTCATTGTGGCACTGTTTACAATAGCAAACACCTGGAACCAACCCAAATTCCCATCAGTGATAGAGTGGAAAAGGAAAATATGGCACATATACACCATGGAATACTATGCAGAGTTCATGTCCTTTGTAGGGACATGGATGAATCTGGAAACCATCATTCTCAGCAAACTGACACAAGAACAGAAAAACAAACACCGTATGTTCTCTCATATAGGTGACTATTAAACAATGACGACACTTGGACACAGAGAGGGGAGCATTACACACTGGGGTCTCTTGTGGGGAACTAGGGGAGGGACAGCAGGGGGTAGGGAGTTGGGGAGGGTAACATGGGGAGAAATGTCAGATATAGGTGACAGGAATGGAGGCAGCAAACCACATTGCTGTGTATGTACCTATGCAACAATCCTGCATGTTCTGCACATGTACCCCAGAACCTAAAGTGCAATAAAATATATTAAAAAAAAAAACGTGGGGAAGACCAGAGGGACTAAATAAACTCAACTGCTTACTATAATTACATTTACTAATCAATTTCTCACTTCAATTTTTTAGATAGAACTAGTTTTAACATACCCTGTTATTTTAAAAATCAAATTAATGTATTTTACATTGTCAGGATCTGTAGAAAACAGACTCTGAATCAGAGAACTGAGTGCAAATGCTTTTATGGAATGCTCTTGGGAGCAATATCTCCAATGAAGTGAGGGAAGCAGGATTAGACAAAGGGAGCACCTATCCTGTGTTATGAGATCTCAGTCACTCGCATGGAGAGTTCTGAAGCTGAGATAGTGCTTCAGAAATATCCTGAATTAGTAGAGGTGACTGGATCTTTGCACCTACACATAGACCACTAATTGGATGGGAAATTCCCTGCCAGAAAAGGAGCGTAACCATAGTTGAGGTAGTTCCCTTTTGAAGGCAATTGCAGGGGAGTGATTCAACATAAGCCATCAGCAGGCAACATTCCCAGCAGCTAGGGACCACTGTCCCAAAAGGTGAACTCTGGGTAGTGAGCTATAGCATCCACTGCAGTTCACCATTGCCCCTTTTGGTTCACTGATTCATATAAGTTTACTCCAGATACAAATATTTCAGAATTCTGATTTGTCATATTTCCTGAAAAAAATTATAATAAAAATGATAGTGGGACAAACTCTAGTCTCCACAGCTTCAGCTACTTTCAAGGTTAACTAGGAAACATCATCCTGCAGTATTCATTCCATGTTGATCACGTCCTCAGCAAGTGCCTCTGCTTTTCTAGGTGGCTTACCTAGGGGAATGACCAAGACTTTCACCTCTGAGAGGACTGAAATCCTGGGGATTATACCTTTCTCATGTCATGGCTGCTGGACACGTCCATTTACTGTCAAAATTTGACAGGGGACTACCAATAGGCACCCCAGAGGATCACTTAGATCTAAATCATATTCTCTACTGACACCATTGTATAACAACAGTCCTAATTCCTGATTTTCAAGTCAATTTGCCCTACCAGTTTAGTGGAAAAAAAGAGCACCTAAAACAACTGAATAACAGCCATATCTCAAAGTTTAATGAGAATTGTGATGTATTTCGTGGTGAAAACATTCCATTTCTTAGAACCAAAATCTATAGAACCACACAATCTAGTGTTGCAATGACAAAAAGCACAAATTTCCCAGGTAGATTACTGAGATGCTGGCCATAGGATCCAGTCCTACTTCCACCTATTGGTTCCAAGATCTATGTATTGTACCCACTGAGAACACATGGCCATTGATTTAAAGTGTATTCTGCCTCCAAGACAATGGCATCTTATCTTTGCAAGAGCAAGTTATCATCTCTAATCTGATCCATCAACAATTCTTCCAGAAAGCATTTCCAGAGGAGAGAATGGGTGGTGACTATAAGTGAGCATGAGGTTTCTTGTTAGAGTTGGAGTGATAAAAATATTCTAAATTAGATTGTGGTCATAGTTATACAACCTATAAATGTGCTAACATTCATTGACTTGTATATTTAAAATGAGTGAATTTAATGATATGTAAATTCGTTATTGGTAAAACTTTTTGAAGGGCAATTCTATCACTCTATCTGGCCATCAGCTTCTCTATGGAATAGTATGTGACGGGGTTAGCAGACTCCATGTTCGTTTTCCCACTGTCACACTTCCTTCTGTGAAGTTCATCCTTGGATATTATGCTACATTCTGAGCTGTGGAATAAACACTCTGCCCACTCTCAGATAGTGACTTTGGTTGAAGCCTTGTGGACTAGAAAGAAAAATCGTAATGGGTGTCTCTTTCTGTCAAGATGATTCATTCTTCTTCAAGTGGTCTAATATATTAAGTTGCCACCAATGACTGGTAGCTCCCCTAGAAAGATGGTGCCATAGTAGGGACTCACCTTTGGTCTCTTGCCAGCAGGTTGAATCTTCAGCAATAGAAGGAGCTAGATCAGTCTTGGTAAGAGGGAGGCCATGTTGTTGTGCCCACGCATAGCTTCCATCCCTGCCGCCGTGGTCATGCTGTTCATTGTTCACGCTGTTCACTGTGCCAGCACATGTTTGGTACATGAAGAAGAAAGCTGGTTCATCTGCTTGATTGTTTAGTGCTTATTCCATGATGTATTATTACAACCATTTGATACAAAGATCTTCACAACTTATACACAAGATCCCTAAGGTTTCTTAGGTCTAGCCACATGCTTCTATCTCAATCCTTATCCAATCTTTCATTTTCTATGCCCCCAACGAGACACCCAAACTATTCACCACTGTCTATGACTTCATATATATATATATATATGAACCAATGGGTGGAAGTAGGATTGCATCCTATATATATATTTTTTGCTCAAGCCTACAGTTTTGTCCCTTGGGAGAATTTCCCATGCCCCCACTGTATTTCAGGGACACTCCCTGATATGTTTGTAATGCAATGGTAATACAGTTCTAGCTTGCACCATATAATGAGTGAATCCACCTACAAACCAAACTTCACCTTTTCCCTTCTCTGAAAGCAGTCATAGACTTAACTGGTACAGTAGTTACAAGTTAATTGAGGGAGAGGCATCAGTGGAACAGCAATGGATTTCATGGACGGCTAGGCCACTTACTCAACATCTTATGACCTATGGCCCTGCTTATGACTGATTCCAGACATACCACTTCCTTCTTAGGATAAACTGCTGACAGTTCATTATATAGAGAGTCTAACAGAAACCATGTCGTAATGAGAAGTTCTGGTCATAGGGTCACTTGGTGTCCCACTGTCAGGAATGCCATCTCTGCTAGGGTCCAGCAACACAACAGAAACTATATGCAGGCAGCATGGGCTTACTCCTGAACCCTGGAGGGTCTATTGCAGTTATCCTACCAGAGCTAGTCAGCAATCTTACAAAGCGTCTTTTCCTTCCACAGATTCCTCTAATAGCACTGCATCTGTCAGGGCATATGGCCCACACATCAAGGTTGCTTGCCCCTGACCCTGGACCTGCTACAGAGCGCTTCTTTGCTCTGAGTCCCACTCAAAGCTGGCAGTGTTTATGTCCGTCAGTAAAAGCATCTAGCATTGTTCCCAAGCGTGAAACATGCTGTGCCTCCAGATAAACACATGACCTGTGAAAAAGAGGTCACGTGTTTATCTGGAGGTACAGGCTGTTTCACAATTGGGAACACTGTTAGATGTATTGTTGTATAGTTATATATAGCAGGAATAAGTTGAGCCAGAAGGGTGCCTCCTTTTTATCACTTTCAGTTGAGAAACTAAGTCACCCCCAACAGGAAGGCTGAGTTGCAGAGGAGAGAAAGATGTGTGCATGCATCCCCTTATGTGTGTGTCTGAGTATATGACCTACCAAGAATTGTCATTGACATTTAGACTTAGCTAGGATTTCAAAGGCTAATATGATTAAATATCTTGTTCTGGAGATGGAGTATTAAATCCAAAAAACTTCAAATATCTACTCCCAAGTCACCCAGTTCACTTGTGGCTGAGCTGGAACAGAGTTTAGGCTTTTAGGTATCAGGTAACCAGCAGAGCTTCTGCAGATGTCGCTCTACTGAGTGATGGAGTTCCCCAAACTGTATGATAAAAACAACCTTCCTGCTTTTCTTGCTTGCCATTGGCTTTACGACTATATGTTGTCTTTTTCCTTGCTTTAACATATCCCTCAATATTCCAAGCCTATTTATTCATTAAAGTTTGTGAAAAAAACAGTGCCCATATTAGTACCCCATCCTAGTCCTTTCCCAGATGATCCCTGTTAAACAACCGCCTGCTGAGCCACCTTCACCAGGTTTCTAACGGTCCTTTGAGCGGCCGTCCCTGCCAACTCTCCTTTCATTTCCATACAACCCCAATCTTGGACCCTGATGCAGTTTGTATTCACAATTGGCTACCTTGACAGGGCGGTAAGATATATAAAGTGTTCATTGATATGCTTCTTTTCTTTTTCCTTTGTGTTTCTCTGGTGGCCCTCCACCAACTTGGGACAAGAGGGCACCTATTGTTTGAGTGTTGTCAGTAGGTAAACTAGAGAACAAAAAAATCTAATATCTTGGCATTTAAAATCAAAACCTGAGTGCAGAAGGAAACCCTGGAAAGATGATGACCTGAACAAGCTGCTAGAAACCTCTAGCACTCGCTCTGAATTATCTGTCTTTGACTAACCACAAAACAACAACAACAAAAAACTGGTTAGGTTTCTTAAGAGCTGAGATGAAACAAAGTTACAGGCTATGAGGAACTCTCTGTGGAGTAACTCTCTGTATGAGGAAGAAAATTGGCAGTATTCCTGACTGCCCCCATGCCCTGGTGACTCAAGGAACACCTAAAGAACAGTCTTGAAACCTGAGAGTGAGGATCACAAAGCAACAGACCTTGAAATAGTTTAACCTACAGAGATCCATGGATGGGTTGACTGAGCAATGAGTGGGCTGAGTCTTTGCTTCCCTAGGCTGAGCAAGTATGAAGAGATCAGGAAATAGGGGGATGCCTCTGTGGACTCCCTGTCACCATCTCCTGGCAGAAGGTCACTTCACCTCTCACCTCTCACCACTTGTAGGACACCCAGTGCCTAAAGTTTGTTAACCAAAGAGCCAACAAAGAAAAAGTAGCAATCAAACCAGTGAGCTAGCAGCCAGAGTGTGCTAGAGAGTCAGAGTAAACAGAATATATGGCCAGCCCAGGCCTGCAAAAGGAGAGAGGTGGCAACTGTAATAGAAAAATCATTAGAGCACTCAAGGAGATTCAAGTAAGGCATTCCTAGAGAGGCCAACAATTGTAGGTTGGACAAGCTAGAACATTGCTCAAGACTCCACTGAATG
The DNA here is from genome assembly GCA_963573385.1 of Cacajao melanocephalus. Classification (NCBI taxonomy): domain Eukaryota; kingdom Metazoa; phylum Chordata; class Mammalia; order Primates; family Pitheciidae; genus Cacajao; species Cacajao melanocephalus. The sequence goes on from CAUYLG010070180.1 coordinate 6,052, forward strand.
GACAGGACACAGCAATCCCTTTGTCCTATTTTCAGACATTTTTCTAAGGACAATTTTTCTTAAAAAGAGGGGAAAAATATAAATTAGGATAGAAGGAATAAAATCAAGTATATCAATTATAATACTAAACACTAACATATTTATCTGACATAAAAGCAAAGACCATCAGAAACTGCAAAACCTAATGCCAGCTATAAAAGCTGTAAACTGGCTGGGCACGGTGGCTCATGCCTATAATCCGAGCACTTTGGAAGGCCAAGGTGGGTGGATCATGATGAGGTCAAGAGGTTAAGACCATCCTGGCCAACATGGTGAAACCCTGTCTCTACTGAAAAATACAAAACTTAGTTGGGCATGGTAGCATGCGCCTGTAGTCCCAGCTACTCCAGAGGCTGAGACAGGAGAATTGCTTAAACCCAGGAGGTTGCAGTGAGCTGAGATCACACCACCACTGCACTCCAGCCAGGCAACAGAGTGAGACTCCATCTCAAGAAAATAAAAAATTAAAAATTAAAAAAGCCGTATACAAAAGTAAAGCACTTAAATATATTTTTTAAATGGTTGGAAACAAAACATTGAGAAAAATAATTACGATCCAAATTTTTAAAAAAGACAGCAGGCATGGTAATATGAAAATCAGATATGGTATTTTTTAGTGTTAAAAACATTTTCAGAAAATTTGATATGAGTATTTGTCAAAGATTTATCTCAAACTTTCTATAAGGAAGAAGACCTAAAATGGGTCAATTAAAACACTTCTTATTTGGTACAGATATTTAAGGGAAAAAAGCTGGTTAAATACTGAGTTACATATGATTAAAGAAAAAAAGTACACAAAGGAAAAGAACATCTGGTTGATGATCACGAGGCTCCTGTTGGACAGTCAGCTGGGTCAATGGGTAATTAGTTTTTACGAAGCAATCTTTTTTTTTTTTTTTGAGACAGAGTCTTGGTCTATTGCCAGGCGCCAGGCTGGAGTACAGTGGCGCGATCTCAGCTCACTGCAACCTCCACCTCCCGGGTTCAAGCAATTCTCCTGCCTCAGTCTCCCGAGTAGGTGGGACTACAGGTGTGTGCCACCATGCCCAGCTAATTTTTGTATTTTTTTTTTTTATTTAGAAAGAAAGGAAAAGAAAGAAAAGAAAGAAAGAGTGAAAGAAAGAAAAAAAAAAAGAATGTAAGAGTAGAGACGGAGTTTCGCCATATTGGCCAGGATGGTCTCGATCTCTTGACCTCATGATAGGCCCACCTCGGCGTCCCAAAGTGGTGGGATTACAGGCGTGAGCCACAGCACCCGGCCAAGCAGGGATCTTAATCTCATTAAAATTTGTCAGAAAATTGCTTAAGCATTTTCAGGAACGTAAATTTCTTTCTAGAAAGAGATTTTGAATTACCTTACATGGACCAGGTTAGACACACATTTTCCTTTTATAAATATTAAAAGCAGTAATCAGGAGAAAAAAAGAGACATTGGGTAGTAATAGCAAATACAATTTGTCTTAAATTTGTTTGGAACATAAAACAGAGAATCTAAATACGTTGCTTTTAAAAAGAAAATGTATAGTGATTATCTTTAATGCACTTTTTTCAGAATGAAACAAATCTAGCAGAAAACAAAAAATGGTAAAGTCATAATGAATATAATAAGTCAATAATCAATTAAATTATATTCGATTTAATATAAAGAGTTTTTCATCCTTTGAACAGAGAATATGCATTTTTCATATATACATAGAATATTTATTATACAATCAAGTACAACCCCTAAAGATGAAAGACTTTAATAGAGGTATAATACAAAAAAATTGGAAAGGATATTTACTAGACAAAACTGTTTTTTTCTGCCCTCCCCAACAATTTCCAGTCTAACGGATTAAGATCCTAAAAGCTAGAGAGGAGGAAGAACATGACAGAAGAAGCAAGAGACACAACAATTTTGTTTCCTAACTCTGTAAACCTCCAGCAGCTAAACCGAAGGTGGGATCAGGCAACGCTGCTCATCAGTGATGGGTGTGGTATATACCAAAGACAAGCTGACTTGTGCTTCACCAGTTCGGGAAATTTGCAGCTGATAGCCTCACCGGTGTCATTAGTTCCACAGGACATGAAAGCCAGAGAACTGAGAAAGCCGCAGTGTCAGTAACAGAATGAGGCCCCTGTCATTCCAGAGCTTTGCTACAGGGGCCCTTGGAACTAGGAGAAAGAGTTTGAAAATTGACGGAGAAAGGAAAATAGCAGGCGTATCTGCAGGGATCTCTTTGATGGGAGAAAAGGATTCTAAAGCAAAGGATGAGGGAGGAGTGGACTGCCTAGTTAGGAATTACTTGACTTTAATAGTGTCGCCAAAGAGTGGCCACAGGGAAATGAGGTCCTTCTCAAAAGATGCCAGCACAGAACCAAGACAGATCAAGGCTGATAAATGGGTATCCCCTTTTCCTTGGTGCCTTATGAATATTTGTGTCAGATTTTCTCCTACCACAAACACTGCCAAAGGAGGTCATATCAACCCTAGAGGAAAAGGGACAGATGAAGAAGAAATAGTCCTGTTTTAGTGTGTTGTCAAGATGACAAAATGGAGATATCACTGAATTTACCAATGTCTATTTCCATTATTTTTTACATCAGGTAGAATGCTGTCACAGAACCAGAAATAAAATAGAAAATTTTAAAGTTACATTTTACGTATCTGTACTTATAAGACTTTACCTGCCACACCATATTTTTAGAAAATTTTCCACCCTGTACTCAGATGTTCATGGGGCTTATTGTGTCCTGTAATTTGCATGTATTCTAAAGAGAGAGATATTTAAATCCAATTTTATGCATTTGGAGAGTTTCAAAAAAGAAGACGTGTTCTTTGGTGTGAAAAAATTTCAATATTCAGCTAAAATAAGTAGGAAGTGCTGAAGAGGGATATATTCCTTTCAAATTTCTGCTCCAGCATCCTTAAGCAATGATCTTCATCCTCATGCCCTCAAGAGGGTTTCCAAACTTTAAGCCAGGGTGAAAAGAGCCATGTGTCATGTTGGTTAAGCACTTTTGAAGAGATCAGTGGCTTCCTCTTATGTTGCTTTGACCAAAACTCTTTCACAAGACAACTAATTGCAAGGGACAGAGGGAATTACAGTAGAATGCATTGCTACCTTAGATAAAGTTAGGATTTTGTTAGTAAGAACAGAAACAAAGCATTTTAGATGACCAATCAGCAGTCTCTACTATGAGTTGCTTCAGTGGGATAAACTGTAAAGCACCATGAGCCAAAAAATTTATGTTATATTTAGATTTTTTCTTTGTCAATCTTTTTGTCTAGGGCCAAAGGCTTTCCTTAGAGGATGTGTCCACAGATTATAATTCTGTAATGCTTTTCTTGTATTTTTCCACAGCCATAACACTATATCTTTGTTTTCCAATTTTACCTTCTTTAAAATGAAAGCAGAACTTTGGGGGGAAAAACCCACACAATTAGAGCTTCAAATTCTAGATTTCCAGATTCTTCCCCACCACTTAACAGTTGTTTCCCATGCGTAAATCGATAGCATTTTTTCCATCTAATTTGTATTCCTTGTTTTCCAAAAGCAATTATTTTAATAAAAATAATAGCTTTCCTTTTTTGTGTGCATGTTTTTTGGTTCATAAATTAATGAGTGACTTCAGATTTGGCTCACGGCACAACTGGGCCTAGCAGAAACTTTACACTTACAAAGGAGTAGCTACGAGCTACTCTCATTCTGCTTGCCTTTAGTATTAGTCAGTTTGTTTTATAGGGGATCTGAGGAGTGTTAGTCAACCCATAATCCATAAATTGGCAGTAGGAAGACAGACTTTTGTGTTGTTGCTTTATTTACTTCTGTGCTAGTTCTTCAGTCTTCATTTTGAAAATTGTGGGGTTAAGAAAAGTAAATCTTCTTATCCTATAAATAAGTTTTAATTACTCTATGGGAAGTGTTAAATACCCAAAGATATAAACTATTAATTTCTAGAAAAAAGGTAGACATGATTAAATAAGTCCACTGAGGTATTTACAAGTGAAAAATAATAAATATCTAGGAACAAATGTAAAATTCAAAGATTTCCCTAATATTCAAATGCTTTTCATGCTTCATGTTTACCTTTTTACAAATTTAGAAATTATGTTATGATAATTTAAGAAGGTGACATGAACAGTGAGTAATACATTCTGATTAGAGTCACAAAAATTTTCTTTCTACTAGCCTAAGTTCCTAAAATGTTGACTTCTCAGGTCATTTTGTGTTAAGAATGGAACTCAGTTGTGTGTAGCAGCTTTTCGTTTGTTTGTTTGTTTGTTTTGAGACAGAGTCTCTCTGTCACCCAGGCTGGAGTACAGTGGCATGATCGTGGCTCACTGCAACGTCTGCCTCCCTGGTTTAAGTGATTCTCCTGCCTTCGCCTCCTGAGTAGCTGGGATTACAGGTGCCTGCTACCACATCCAGCTAATTTTTTTGTATTTTTAGTAGAGACAGGGATTCGCCATGTTGGTCAAGCCAGTCTCAAACTCCTGACCTCAAATGATACACCTCGGCCTCCTAAAGTGCTGGGATTACAGAGGTGAGCCACCATGCCCAGCCTCAGTTGTGTTGTAAACCCTGTGATGGATATAGTGAAAATCCATATGCAAAATTATTAAATTTAGAATCTGATAGATTTAAGGTAGAAAAGGGAACATTAGTATAGGTATGGGAATATATAGCAGGAAAGAGGAAGATTTTGCTGGTTAACTCTTAAAATGTGAACCAAAACCTCAGAAATTCTCATCTGTCACCAGATTTAACAAATATTTATTGTTTACTGTGAACCAGATACATTGTGGCATTACTTTCAAATTTCAACTCTGTGTTTTTCTTGTCTTACATTGAACTAAACATTAACCAGTTTCCCAAATTAGTATTTTTTATTTACTTATTTGCTACGTATTAGCCTAATAACTTCACAGTTGTTTAATTTGTGTCATATACCTCATTCTCCTTTCCCTAAATCAAAACACACTTTACCTGTGGTACCAATTAAAAAATGCTGGCTTTAATTTTCCAATTTCTAATAATGGCACCAATGTTATAATTTAATTAATAGAAACTGTTGTGTGGATTACTAGTTAGAAAGTTTCTGTTGGTTCTGCGTTAAATTATTAAGAACAAGTATTGTAACACATTCAGAGTAGAGAGGGTAGATTTGGACATGATCATAGACATTTATGGTTTATTTGTTAATCACTCTCTAAGCTGATTGATATATATATATACATATACACACATACACATATGCATACATATATACACATATATATATCTATACACACATACATACATACACATATATACAAATATATATACACATAGGGGGACATATACACACACACATACACGTATATATACACATATATATACATATACATGTATATATATGTATACACGTATACATATACATATATATACGTATACATATGTGTGTGTGTGTGTGTGTATATATATATTTGTCCCCCTAGGGATTTATATTTACTGAACTCTAATCTTCCAAATTTTATGCCATTTCTATATGATTTAGTGACTCACATCAGTTCTGGACTAAGTTATTACACTAGCCACCTGGATGCCTCAATGCATATCCACAGGAGTCCACCTGGAGATGACTTGGTGTTGGCATAGAACTAGTCTCTCCAGTGTGTCCAGAACACATGCTACCTAAGCTGGGGTATCTAACCTCTATCTGAGATGATTATATATAGGCCAGAATTATAATTTATAGATTTAAATTCACAACCTCTAATTCATAAATGAACATATTATTAAGTGGCGTTTTAACTTTTGCTTAATACAAAAAAGATCACATTTTCTCATTTTGCATGTAAAATTACCTAAGCAAAATGAGAAAAAATTGAAATAAGTTATAGAACCAAGGTTTTTATTTATACCAATAATGCTGAAAATACAACACAGCATTTCTTGTCTTTAACATATTTCAGTCCCAGTAACATTCAGCCTACATTAATGAAATGATTCCAAAGTTCATGAGCTCAATATGTTACCAAAAAAAAACCTGGATATGGGTATGGCGTACTCCCTATTTGGCAAAGAAGGAAGAAAATGTGTTTTCCTGTGGGGAAAAATAGCACTAAAAGAATTCCAAAATAGATAACACTTTGAGTTTTATATATGCTTCTCCATGTATGGCTAACAGCCTGGTCTATGGCATAAAGAGCACAGATAAAACTGTTAGCAATCAAAACAGGTCACCTTGTGATTTGGAGTATTAGCCATACTGCTTATGTTTTCATGAAAATGTAAGTAGTCTACAACATTTTACTGATTCACCAAAGTGAATAATTTAGCTAACAAAATAACAACTCCAAGTTTTCCAAAGCCCTATTGTTAAAATCTACTAAAATATAGACACCATCGATTTGGTATTAAGAACATACTTTAAAACCACAAAGGAAGTAATCACAGACTAGGTTCTCAGTGTCTACCAAGAACTCAGCCATTGGATATCATACAGTACATATTTCGTTTAAAGGAACCCCGTTTATTTTTGAAGGTATTTGTTCTCCTTTGAGAGGAAGGAGTAAGGAAGAGCAATTCAAAGCCTGTTCCACACTTTCTGGGCACAATATAAGGACAAGGGCCATCTTCATTGATGTTTGTTCTGTGCTGAGCTCACTGCTCTGATATGGCTATCTTGAAACTCTTCGTTATTCTATAACAAGGAGCCTCACATTTTTATTTTGAACTGGGCCCCAGAAATCATGTAACTAGTCCTGAAAAGAAGATTGGCAATGACTTAGGGCACAGTCTCCATGCTTTAGTTTGTTACCAGGATATAGATAAGCATAAGTCCTTATTCTCTGTTTTTCTACTATTTCATATTCTCCATGAATATTACTCTTCTAATTTCACCCAGATCCTGCATCCTGATCCTCTTTCTTTGGGAAAAAAAAAAAAAAAAAAAAAAACTAGAAAGTTACAGATTTAGCAACTATAAATATTAGCAAATTGACATAAAATTATCTTAATGCGGCAGAACTTATTTTGCAGAAAGACCAAGTTAATGTCAACTGAAAATAGTTAAATTTTCTTAATATAGAAAAGATGCAAATAAGAATAATAAGATTAAGTATCAGTTTTTCTCCTGAAAGAAAAATTCACAGTTGGATCACCAATATGTTCTAGAGAAGCTGTACCATTATGTTTAAATATCAGAAACATATGTGAGTATACACTTACCTATCTGTAGCAAATTTTGTGTAGCAAATTTTGCTTATCAAAAAAATATTTTGAGGAGTAATATGTAATTAATTTCTTAATATTAGAAATTGCTTCCGTATAATAAAGCTTTAAACACTTTTAGAGCGTTCGTTTCTGTGAACTAAAGGAAGTTTTTTGGCCAAAACCTGTTGCCTCTTAAACTCTTTCAAAGCTGGAAAGAGCAGGTAGTAATAACTCAACCCTGGTCACAATTGCATAGTTAACCCCTAAGTATTATCCCAGATAATTTATTACTGACATCATTCCAATGATACCTGCGTAAGAGCATCAAAATCCTCTAGCTCCAACAGCCAGAAGGCACAATTCAGGTTCCCTTAATATGTGTGTTCAAAATTCACTGATTTCTTTATTCCTACCATGACTTTATACTGTTTCTCATTTTTTTGTGAAAAAAAAAAAATCTTTCAAATACTTGTATACTCCTACGGCCATATTCTCAGATAAAGCAGGTACCTTATTAGTGATATAAAGTCACGAATGTTAGGAAACTCTACGGTCCTTACAACCTCTCCCACACAATGGTGCTAAAAGTCCTGCCCCAAACAAAGCCAGCGGTCAAATAGTGCTAGCCATGTGCCAAGGCTCTATTCGAAAAGCTTTACCTATACAATTTATTCAGTTCTGTCATCGCTTAGCTACTATTTTACACATGAGAAAACCGAGGCACAAAGAGGTTAAGTAATTCGCCTAAAATTACACAGCTGGCAGTGGTAGAGTTGGATTTCCAGTCCAGAAAGCTCAAATCTGTGCTGTTAAGCACTACGTCTCACAAGAATTTTATTCCTTTTGTTTTTGGAAATCCTCCCATTAAGATGTAAAGGCTATTGTTTGAATGAGACTGCCCTGGAATCAGTCATTTCTAAGGAAGAAGGAAGAAGAATATGAGAGCCAACTTATAGAGGTGGATGAGAACAAGAGGTCAACAGAGACCAAATGGACAAAGAAAGAAACATGGAAGGGAAAGCAAGCAGGAAGAAGCATGTGCCTGCTCCCCACCTATAACTATCATGGCAGAGACTGGAAAACTATAATTTTTTGTCACCACCCACTTGCAAAAAGCTTCCGTCCAACCAAGTGAGATGGATTCATTATTGAGAGGATTTTATCATCAAAGAGAAAAATAATAAAAATAAGCAGAAAGCTGCCTAACCAAACAGCAACCAAAACAGAATAAATAATAAAAGGTAAATAATTGAACTTAACTAAGTCAATACATTTTCATTCATTAACCCCTAAGTATTATGCCAGCATTTATCACTGGCATCGTTCCAACAATACTGAAGTCAGGGCATTAAAGTCCTTAAGCTCTGACAGCCAGAAGGCACAATTCAGGTCATATTAATATTAACGTTCAAAATTCACTGACTCTTCATTCCTGCACATAACCTTGTACTGTTCATTACTTTGCACCAAAAAAAAAAAATCTTACAAATAATTGTATCTTTCCTACAAAGTAACTTCATAGAGGTTATAATCAATATCTCTATTTTACATATGATTATTATTAAGTTACAATTCCAATGAACTCTTCTAAGTGACTTTAAAATTTTATAACAAATTTTTATTTTCTATTTACTGATGACTCAGAAATTTGAATTACACCTTTGAAATGAAATGAATTATTTATTCATTCTTCTAGGCCTTATTTCAATATCATGCCATCTTTCATTATAGTCCTCATCCAAAAAAAAGCTTTTTGATTTGGTTACTTTGCTAGAAGTTCATAGATTTATGTGTTTCATTTGCTCACCATATTTGTTGAGCACCTGCTTCACATCAAACACCTTATTGTGCTTAGGTACATCGGTGAACCCAACAAACGAAGATCCCTGACCCATTGGAGTTTTTGCACTAGCCACCAGTGTACTCACCTTTAATTCCTTCATACAGGAATCATTTTGTATTACTTGTAAAAACTGCCTTTTTTTTTTTAATCCAGCTGTTCATACTGGTTTTATGAATTAATTAAATGCACAAATGACATAAATGCAGAAAGGTATTATTTGTGTTATTATTTTAAAAGTCTTAAGAGCATAAAACCTAGTAGCAACTTAGTCACAGTTTTATGCAGGATAGGTGTATAAGCTATCCTGCACAGAGCAAAGGGAAAAATAAAGAAAATGTTTCCAAATATATGTGCATTTTAAGGTCTCGAAAGTTGAACTCATTATTAAACAGGAAAGGGAAATATTCAATGATGGATTTTTGGCAAAGATGGTGTGTGGTGGTAAAGAGAGGAGGGGAGAGGTTCTGTGTCAGCATTTCTTCAGTCTTGTCCTTCAGTGTTTGATGGCTTGCAGAGATTAGTCCACTGTATTCGTGCTTACATGCTTTGGCTTCCTGTTTTAAAACACTCGTTAAGCTGTTCTTTATCCTAACACTCTTCACCTAACCACTGTTCTGAATATTTAAAATTCATCTTTGTGGCAAATTTTAACCTCGAGCTAATATTAATTCTTCACTTTCTCCTGGTGTTTTTTATCTGTAAACACATGTACAAAATACAAATCAGCAAACCAAATCCAAGATTGTGTTTTTTCAATGTTATGAAAGGTACCACAGTAGACTTTGAATACATGGAAGAATTTATAAATAAAAAGTATCTACCATTTCCATCCTTAAGATTCATTAAAAATGAATCTGGTATTCATTTTTAACAGTTGAAACAGATGGTCAACTTTACAGGCACAAAAGGGTATAGCAGCATAAAGGACACGCATCCCTGTGAGGACCCCGTACTTTAGCAATTCCTTAGTAAATACTGCCACCGTGTGGTGAATCATTCTAAAGTGAATTTCTGGATTCGTTATACAATTGAACATTGAATTTCACATCAAACACTATGTAGATTTATACAGAATAATAAAAATTATTTTTCCTACAGTGTAACATTACCAAAAAACCAGATGGGCTGTATCTATTACAATGCATAAATATTAAGTAAATGGCTTTTATGTAAATATTTTATTTTGCTCTCTAGTTTTTTTATATACAAACATTTTATAATAGTTTTACTTATGTTCACGTAAAAGGATTTTCCTTTAAATCTAAAAATATGTTACTAAAAATACAAGAAAAATTTAAAACATAATTGACAAAAGCTAGTTTTTTAAAGTATAGGTTTCAATTTGGTGTATAAAATGTATATGAAACTTTTATCTGAGCTTTAAAATATAATTATATCTTTGCTCTACAATTGTGCTTTAAAATATCATTAATGTTAATTAGATTTATGTTTTTCCTTCTTTGTATTTCCAATTTCACTATGATCTTAAATTACAAGGAAATTAACAGGCAAACTAGATAGAAACCTAGAGAGGTGGCTGGGCGCGGTAGCTCACGCCTGTAATTCTAGCACTTTGGGAGGCCAACGCAGGTGGATCATGAGGTCAGGAGATTGAGACAATCCTGGCCAACATGGTGAAATCCCGTCTCTACTAAAAATACAAAAAAAAAAATTAGCTGGGCCTGGTGGTGCGTGCCTGTAATCCCAGCAACTCAGGAGGCTGAGGCAGGAGAATTGCTTGAACCCAGGAGGAAGAGGTTGCAGTGAGCCGAGGTCACGTCACTGCACTCCAGCCTGGGCGACAGAGTGAGACTCGAAAGGAAGAGAGAAAGAGAGAGAGAGAGAGGGAGGGAGGGAGGGAGGGAAGGAAGGAAGGAAGGAAGGAAGGAAGGAAGGAAGGAAGGAAGGAAGGAAGGAGGGAAGGAAGGAAGGAAGGAAGGAAGGAGAGAAGGAAGAAAGAGAAGGAAGGAGAGAAGGAAGAAAGAGAAGGAAGGAGAGAGAGAAAGGGGAGAGAAAAGAGAAGAGGAGAGGAGGGCAGGGGAGGAAAAGAAACCTCCTGGAAAGATAAAGCGAAATTTTGAAAATTCTTATTGATAAACATTCTTTCTTATACTCTATCCAATTCTGTCATTGAACCATTTAGGGAGATTTTGTCCAAATTGGTCCTCACTGATAATTGAAAAGTGATTCTGTAACTTCTATAAGTTCTTCTTCAGTTTATTCTTCCCCACTCAATGAAATTAACTATACCTCATCTAAATACAAAGAAAATGAACAATATCTATTCATAAACATGACACAACTTTCTGAACAATGTGAAAAAATATGGTAAGAAGTTTGAAATAACAAAACTAATATTTTAGTTTAATTTAAATAAATGTTTTATATAGTATGTAAAAATGTGGAATAGTAAATTTTATTTAAATTTAAAATATCAACTTTATCTTGATAAAATATGACAGTCTCCTCAACTCTTCAATGAAAGGATTCCTGGAGATTACCATGCTTAATTAAATATGCAGTCTTCACACTGAGACACATCTAACAACTCTTTTGTTGTTGTTGTTGAGATGGAGTCTCGCTCTGTCACCCAGGCTGGAGTGCAGTGGCGCAATCTTGGCTCACTGCAACTTCCGCCTCTCGAGTTCAAGTGATTCCTCTGCCTCAGCCTCCTTAGTACCTGGGACTACAGGTACGTGCCACCATGCACCGCTAATTTTTTGTATTTAGTAGAGACGAGGCTTCCCCATGTTGGGCAGGATGACCTTGATTTCCTGACCTTGTGATCCACCTGCCTCGGCCTCCCAAAGTGCTGGGATTACAGGCATGAGCCACCGCGCCCAGCCAAAAGCAGTCTTTAAATGAACTCAACATCATAAAAGATAAACTAAAACTGATTTCAAATAGTTTTTCAACCTAAAGAGAATTTTTTTCTCTGTAAGAAAATTACCCCCAAAAAGTGGATAAACATTGAAATCCTATCAATTACTGTATAGTATTTTCCCTCAGCAAGTTTTGCTATTGTTTTCTTTATTTTCAGACCTCTCGTGTAATATCAGCCAGTGCTTCTGTCTCAAACAGTTTCGCTTTTACATAATAAGTCAACTCAGTTGTTACTGAAATCCTGTGGGCAGGGAGAAAGATGTCCTAACGACTACTGCAAGTCCCAAGAGTTAGAAATGGATATTGTGACTGCGTTTAGCATTATTTTTCCTGCCTATTCAATAGTCTTTAATATTCAGTCTTATTTCTTTACTAATTATGAGCACACACACGCTGTCTGTTTCTCTCTCTGTGTATACATACACAAACACACACATATACACACATATATGTATTTTAAAGACACGGTCTCACTCTGTCACCCAGGTTGGAATGCAGTAGCATGATCGCGGATCACTGCAGCCTTGAACTTCTGGGCTCAAGTAACCCTCTTGTCTTGGTCTCCAAAGTGCTGCTATGACAGGCATGAGCCACCGTGCCTGATCTGTGGCACAATATTATGCAAGGCAACAGAACAATGACTGTTCTAAAATGAGCTAATATAGTTTTGTTTGTGGATTAAAATACTTTATTAGACTTTCATTTTAGACAAAAATGTCATTAGACTTATAAGAACCAAAGCTTTATTTCTCCTCTTGAAACTTATTACGACAAAATCTCTACCCCATGGATGCAGATAAATCCATGAAAAAAGTACTTCAGAAAAATTTTCCTGTTAAGTGCACATAGTACAAAGGGGAGAATCTCTCCTGGACAGTGATTGAGTTAAATATCAGAAAACATTAGAAAAGTAAAATTGTGCTGAATGAAGCAGAAGAAGAAATCCACACCCCGCCCACAACTTTTCACAGAATAGAACAGAAGGGGGAAGATCATCCCAAGGAATTAAAGGAAGTTTTTAATAATGTAAGTTACTAAATTGGAAGTTTCTTTCTCAAATTTATATAGTAAATGACAGCTAAACTACATAATGGAGGAAATTTCTCAAAATTTCTAGTTACATGTACATATAATAGAACATAATATTAGTCAATATTGTATGGATGATTGTTTGAAAAATGCTGCTAAGATAAATTCAGAGACAAGTGTAAAGCTATATCTTGTGGGCAAAGCTACATTTCCTAAAAATTTTTTAACATTTCTGAAACTATCTCACTTCTTTACTAAAGGTATTTGTGATGCATCATTCTGTGAAAAAAAAAAAAGAAAAAAAAAAGAAAAAAATATATAATAGTATATTAGGTTTTGAAAACTAGTTTCTCAGAAAAAAATGAAAAATGAAATAAGTATCATCATTAGAATGAGCTACTCATATTCAAAACTAAAGGTCATTTTTAAAACTAATTTATTCTCCATAGATAGCCAAGGTTTTAGTGATCTGTGGCTTTCAATATTGTTTATTAACACTATTTGTTCCATTTAGTTCTCTTAATTTTTTTTTTACAATTTGGATAATTTTAACATGAAAACCTGAATCTTGAACATTTAACCACACTGACATCAGAATCTGCCGAAGACAAAAACTGACCTTTTCCTACTATTTCAAAAAAAGTTCAACTTCCTAAATTTAAAGTATCAGCAATGAGTCAGATTCAAACCAGTATAGTCAGTATTTTTAAAGCAGAAGTTGGAAGTTTTTATTTTGTTGAAGCAGAGTGTGTGTGTGTGTGTGTGTGTGTCTGTGTGTGTGTGTGTGTGTGTGTGTTCCATTTTGCTTCATTTTTTAAAAAACAGTATAGAAAAACCTGGAGAATGCTGAAGTTATGGATTTTAGATCCTGAAAATAATGTTTATCTTTTATAAAAAGTTGCTGAGGCAGTTTTGGTTTTGGTTTTGTTGTTCTTATATAATTCTGCTTTGGTTCATGTCCTCACAGATTGTCAAAATAATATAAAGGAAGGAAAAGTAGAACATACTAGAAGGTTTGTACATGAGACACAATCACAGTTACTGAAATGTAATTATTTGATAACAAAAAAAAATCCCTAAAGAGAGTAAGATGCAAACTATGTTTTTCTAAATTCTTGCTACATACTACATCCTACTAAAGGTCATGATCCTAATTCTGCTTTTTCACTGTAAAAAGAGAAAGAAAAAGGGAAAAGTTAAAAATGTTTAAGGATGTGTTAAAGGTGTGATTGAATTAAATTTGGACTTTGCCCTTGGCATATTTTCAGGGAATTAGAAGAGAATAGATCAAGGGAATGACTTCCTTGGTTTGAAAATTATTTGTTTAACAACTAAAATCATCCAGGGGAGCTAGGCATGGTAGCTCAAGCCTGTAATCCCAGCAGTTTTGGAGGCCAAGGTGGGATAATCACTTGAGGCCAAGAGTTTGAGACCAGCATTGAGCAACATATTGAGACGTCCTTCCCTTCCTTCAAAAAATTTAAAAATTAGCAGGGCATGGTGGTTCATGCCTGTCATCCCAGGTACTTGGGAGGCTGAGGCAAGAGGATCGCTTTAGCTCTGGAGTCCAAGTCTGCAGTGAGCTATGATCATGCCACTACACTGTAGCCTGGGTGGCGGAGCAAGACTGTGTTTCTTAAAAAAAAAATTATATAAATAAAGTCATCCAGAGAACTAGCAATGTGCATGTCTCACACTCTGGGAAATAGTCATTTAGTGATCTTCCTTTTCCTGAACTTCCACAACTCTTGTCATACATCCCATGCATTCTGCACACAAAATATATATTTGGTATTATTTTTTTAATCTGGTGTTTTTGCCTAACCTTAAACACTGCTTAAGAGCAAAGTCTACATAATTTTTTACTTTTCCAAACTACTGATGAGGGCGTGTTACACATTAAAATGTCCCTCAGTGTTTGTTCATCAAGTCGTACACCTAGCTTTCCATCATGCATGGATGGCACATAAACACATTATTAGTTATGCTTAAAGCAGCCTCATGTTATATTATGTTTCATAAGCAGATTTATTTTTCAAAAAATCGTATGTTCCAAAAGCCCCTAAAATACACATATTTGCTCACATAAAGCTGACAGATAATTTGATAGATTTAAGGCGTGAATTTTAAGTCTCTAGTCCACAAAATTATGACACATACTCAGTCCAGATCCCTAATTTGTTTGAGATTGTGTGTGATTTACTCTACATCTTACATCTATTGGCTGTCTTTCATGGCATTTGACTTGAGTTTTTGCAACCTTCTTTCTGTGAACACATCTTTTACAGTAATTATATTTTTTAAATTTTCCATAATCAATGCTATTGAAATATAATTTATAAAATGGAAAAAGTACCACACAACTAATACGTAGAACATTTTCAGTACCCAATAAAGTTTTCTTCTTGATCTCTAGCTGTCAGTTATCCCGCCCTACAAAACCATTGATAATGGGATGGCTGGGTCGAATGGTATTTCTGTCTTTAGGTCTTTGAGGAATCGCCACACAATCTTCCACAGTGGTTGAACTAATTTACACTCCCAGCAACAGTGTGTAAGCATTCCTTTTTCTCCACAACCTCACCAGCATCTGCTATTTTTTGACTTTTTAGTAATAGCCATTTTGACTGGTGTGAGATGGTATCTCACTGTGGTTTTGATTTGCATTTCCCTAATGATCAGTGATGTTGAGCTTTTTTTCATATGATTGTTGGCAGCATGTACATCTTCTTTTGAGAAACGTCTGTTCATGTCCTTTGCCCACTTTTTAATGGGACTGTTTGTTTTTCTCCTGTAAATTTGTTTAAGTTCTTTATAGATGTTGGATATTAGGCCTTTGTCGGATGCGTAGTTTGCAAAAATTTTCTCCCATTCTGTAGGTTGTCTGTCTACTCTATTGATAGTTGTTGTGCTGCGCAGAATCACTTTAGTTTAATTAGATCCCATTTGTCAATTTTTGCTTTTGTTGCAATTGCTTTGGGTGTCTTTGTCATGAAATCATTGTTCATTCCTATGTCCTGAATGGTATTGCCTACGTGATCATCTAGGGTTTTCATGGATTTTTGGTTTTACATTTAAGTCTTTAAACCATCTTGAGTTAATTTTTGTATATGGTATAAGGATGGGGTCCAGTTTCAATCTTCTGCATGTGGCTAGCCAGTTAACCCAGTTGCTGCAGAAGCTGACGGGTATATGCTTGATCATTCTTTACTGGAAGAGGCTCTCTGTTGTCTCAGGCAGTGGTTTGGTCCGTGAAATGCCCAGTTCCCTGAGTTCCATGCAGGCCCTGGAATGGGGGAAAAAGATGAGTAGATATAGCTCCACAGTATGTGCGGTGTGGGGTGTGGGATGAGGAGCATGTTGCTGTACCAGCTCCACCTCTATCCTAGGGCTTGTGACTTTCAGTTCAGATAGACACAGTCATTTATCTCCAGGCTGCTGTGCAACTGAGGGTCATGGAAAATGCCTGTACTGTGGCTCTTCACCAGATTGGCCTCAGGGAAGACCTTTTCCCTCAGGCCAAAATAGACAGCTCTGTAGCTCATCTGATCAGCTTTCCTGCATCCGCTCCATGTAGAGAGGGAGAAGGGCCCGGCCAGTTGTGTAAGCCCAGCCCAGTGGGCACATCACCCATGGGGTTCCAGTGCCCATCATAGCCTTGGAATGGCCATCCACAGGTGCAACTGTACCAAACTCCCATAAGAATAGCCAAGGCTACGTGTGCAGCAGTGAGTGGGAGGAACTGGGAAGAGAAGTCTCCCTCTTCATATCTGTTCCTGAGCACTGATGCCACCTGACTGGTGAGATAGAAGCAAGCTCCTCCCATACAGAGCCCACTACTGCACCTGCTTCTCCTGGGAGCTATGAAATCACTTTCAGTTCCCAATCAAGTAGCTTGGGAGCACACAAGAGTGCAACTCTGATCTCCTTTGTCCCAAGGGTGCTTTGTTGAGCTGTACTCTTCCTTTGCCTAGGGGCAATCTGCCCTAATTGTTAGACTTCCAGGAATTCTGCAGCTCCCCTGAATCCTGTCAGCCTTTTGTGGTTGTCAGAACTGAGTGCAGTCTGAGCACATTCTGGTGAATGTCTGTGGGGAATTGTGTGATGCAAAAATGCAAAGGCTAAGACTGCCTGGGCAGGACAGTGTCCTACAATGGGTGCACAACCAGTATGGTGTCCACCACCTCAGCTCAAGTCTGGAGAGAGGGCAAGTGACCCTGCAGGCGTGGGGGCAGGTACGCCAAATGCCTAGAGGCTACAATTCCTGGAGATATGACCAGGCAAGAGGTAGAGAAGCCACCTCTGCACTACGTTCTTTGCACAGAAAGGGACGGGTGGCCCATGTTCCCAATCCAGTCAGTGGAGTGGGAACTACCTCCCTTCCTCTCCTCAGAACCAGGAGGCCTCACTCCCTCAACTGCCCAAGGCAGCAGACTGGGGCACCCAGAAATGTCACATGCAGACCAGTTCCAGGTCACAAAGCTGTTCCTGGCTGCAAATCTGACTGCGTGGGAGAAACTGCATCTTCAGCAAATCTCCTCCCACTTCAGTCCTGTGATGTGAGAGAGCTCAGTTCCAGCGCCAACGGCTAGAGCGTATTCCATACTCACTCTGGTCTCCTGCTGCAGACCAAGTACTGGCCAGAGACTAAAGTGCCTGCAGCAGCCACCACTGCCTGGTTATCAAATAATGACGGACTTATCACGAGCCCAGATTGAAAACAGAATCTTCCTCTCAGTCCTAGGTCTGGGAAGACATCTGCAGCTTTTTCTAGTGTCCTTTTTCTCTCACAGTTCCCTAGACTCTCCCCAAGTTAGCTTCAGGGTTTGGGAGAAACAAGGCGCTCTCCCATAGCCTGGGTTACATAAATAGCCAGTGGAAAGGTGAGTCACAGAGAGAAACTCCACCCTTCTCACATCTCAGGGCTTCACTCACTTTCCTCAGCCAAACACTGCCACACAGGCTGCTTGCCTACCTTCTCTTTCTCAAGTGTCTGAAGTATCTTTCACTTTTTTGGTGAATTCTCAGTATTTCTTCTTGAATAAATCCTCACAGTGTTCATTTATAAGCCCTATTTTGCTATTTCCAAGCGGACAAGGGAAAAGCCTTTAATCCACCATGTTGGGGAAAAATTCCTGATATTGGCAATTTAGTTTCTTTCAGGTTTTTTCCTTGATCAATATATGTAAAGACGTACCAATTTCACTTACTATTTTCCCAGAAACCAGGTTTGGGGATTCACTAATTTTCTCTAATATTTTGCTGCTGTTAATTTTATTGATTTATTCCTTTATTTTTATTCTTTCTTCTTACTTTAGATTTAATTTTATTTTCTTCTTGTGATTTCTTTTTAACTTTTTTAAGACAACAGAAATTTGTGGTCTCACAGTTTTGGAGGATGTAAGTCCAAACTAAAGGTGTCAGCAGGGCTGCACACCCTCTGAAGGTTCTAAAGAAGCATTTCTCTTTGACATCTAATTTCTGATGGCTCCTGCCATCACTCCAATCTCTGCCTTGGTGGTCACATAGCCCTCTTCCTTCTGTATGTCTCTCTGTCTCTGTTTCCAAATATGCTTCTCCTTTCTCTGATAAAGATCCCAGTCTTTGGGTGACATCCTAATCCAGATAACCTCATCTTGATTTGATAACATCTGCAAAGACCCTATTTGCAGACCCAACATATCTTTCTTGGACACAATTCAGCCCACTACACTGTTAAATAGGAAGGGTTTGACTCAGATGTAGCAGAAACATTATCTATTCACAGGAATCTAGCAGTGGAGTCAGGGGGCAGACCTCAACATCATTTTCTTTTATTTCATTATATGTATATTTCTAAAACAGGTGGTTTTTGGTTACATAGATAAGTTCTTTAGTGGTAATTTCTGATATTTTGGTGCATCTGTCACCTGAGCAGTGTAAGCTGTACACAATGTATAGTCTTTTATCCCTCGCCCTCCTCCCAACATTCCCTTTGAGTCCCCAAAGTCCGTTGTATCATTATTATGCCTTTGAGTTCATGTAGCTTAGCTCCCACTTATAAGTGAGAACATACAATATTTGGCTTCCCATTCCTGAGTTACTTCACTTAGAATAATGGCATCCAACTCCATCCAGGTTGCTGCAAATGACATTATTTTGTTCCTTTTCATGGCTGAGTAGTATTCTATATTGTATACATACACCACATTTTCTTTACCTACTCATTGGTTGATGGGCATTTAGGTTGGTTCCATATTTGTACAATTACAAATTGTGCTGCTGAAAACATGCATCTGCAAGCATCATTTTCATATAATAACTTCTTTTCCTCTAGGTAGATACCCAGTAGTGGTGTTACAGTAGGTAGCTAATCAGGCATGAGTAGGACAGGAGAGGGCTCCCCCAACCTCACCGGGAATGCCAGGTGACAATCAGGTGATGATCAGGCAGTTGTTAACCATCTCTCTAAAATAATAATTGGTCACACCCAGCACCAGGGAAAGGCAGCCTCCCTATAGATAGAAAAAACCTAAAACTAGTGATCAGCAGCTCTCCAATAAGATTTTAGGAGTTGGGTGAGTGGGCTTGAGCATGTGTACTAAGAGGCAAAATGGTGGAGTCTAACTGTATATGACCCAGTGACATTCTACCAGTAAGGGAAGAACACCTCAAGTGAGCATGCATTCAACTCCAGTAAACATTCTACGCATGCTCACCTCTCAAGTGCTAGCCGGCCAC
>CAUYLG010070185.1:0-18888 GCA_963573385.1 Cacajao melanocephalus
GAACCAACCCAAATGCCCATCAATGATAGACTGGATAAAGAAAATGTGGCACATATACATCATGGAATACTATGCAGCCATAAAAAAGGATGAGTTCACGTCCTTTGCAGGGACATGGATGAAGCTGGAAACCATCATTCTCAGCAAATTAGCACAAGAACAGAAAACCAAACACCACATGTTCTCACTCATAAGTGGGAGCTGAACAATGAGAACACATGGATACAGGGAAGGGAACATCACACTCTGGGGCCTGTCAGGGGTGGGGGGCTAAGGGAGGGGTAGCATTAGAAGAAATATCTAATGTAGATGATGGGTTGATGGGTGCAGCAAACCACCATGGCATGTGTATACCTATGTAACAAACCTGCACTTTCTGCACATGTACTTCAGAACTTAAAGTATAATTTAAAAATAATAAGAAAATGTGGTAGTGGACAGAGCACAGTAGCCCACACGTGTAATCCTAGCACTTTGGGAAGCCAAGGCAGGAGGATTGCTTGAGGCTAGGAGTTTGAGACCAGCCTGGGCATCATAATGAGATGCCATCTGTACAAAAAAATTTAAAAATTAGCCAGGCATAGTGGCATGCACCTGTAGTCCCAGCTTCTTTGGAGGCTCAGATGGGAGCATTGCTTGAGCCTAGGAGGTCGAGGCTGCAGTGAACCATGATCACACCACTACACTCCAGCCTGAGCAACAGAGTGAGACCCTATCTCTAAGATTAAAAAGAAAAGGAAATATGGAAGGGCTTACAATATTAATGTGGACTCTCAAGGTTAGTTTAAAAGGACAGAAATACCATTCAATCCAGCTCAAGTGATTAAGGACATTTATTGGCTCATGTTACTGAAAAATTCAAGAATTGCTTTGGGCACTGCTGGATCTGGAGTCTCAGTGTCGTACCTGTCTTTCCATCCCTAGACTGCCTTCCTCTGTGGGACTTAGATCGACTACAAAAGAAACCACAATTTAGAGATGCTAAGGCATTTCCAGTCACCATTAAGGAAAATTTCCCTTGAGACTTATGTCTCTTGGTCACACTTTGTCTTTAGAATTAACTATGACTTGAACTATGATTTGCAAGGTTCTTTCTGGCTTCAACATTTAGATTTAGCAAATAAAAACATAGGACACCCAGTTAGATTTGAATTTCAGGTAAACAATGAGTAAATTTTTAGTGTAGGTATGTACCAAATATTGTATGGTACATTTTTACACCAAAACATTGTTTGGAAAATGAATTTTATTGTTCCAATATTATTACTCATACAGCAATAGTTACTACTTGTGATTTTGGTGTGAAATAACTGCTATTCACTAAAATATTGTTCCTTGAAGTTATCCTGGTTATACTGAAACTTGAACATGTATAAATGTGACATTAATAAGTGCTTTTATAGGTTTTTCATCTGTCAAACAAGAATAATAATATTGAATTTGTGAGTTTCCCACCCATGTGGGTCTGAGAGAGTTAATGTTCTTAGGGCTTCTTGAAACTAGCTAAAAACAAATATGGATTTTGATTATTATTGCTACTTTTATAGCTGATATTTCTTTTTTAACACATTAACTTCCCTCCACTGAGCAAACTGCTCAGTTGTTGGAAGGACTCATGTCATCATCCTTCTTTTCTCAATGTGTCTTGCTGCTGTTGAGCTAAGCAATTCTTGAGTTCCCAGGGTGCTTATTTAATAAATGATGCTGTGAAGTTCCCAAAGAAAGACTTGCAATTTCCCTCTTGTGTGATGGCTGTGACCAGGCCGCAGCACCCTGTGGTCTGCGTCAATGGAATGTACACTTGGAACTCATTCACTAACTTGCTTTCTGTATTTAATCTGTTAAGTTCCATAAACTGTAGAAATACCTGATGCTTTTCTTCTTCCCTCGATAATTTTCTCCTCTACTTTTCCTCCAATTTGGGAATAAAGGTTAATTGCTATATACTTTTGAGCTAATTTTCTCTGACTTTTATGAGATGCTTGGAAGTAAAGTCATCAGTATTTTAACATGCACACACGCAAACATACACACACACACTACATCCTGTAGCTGATTCTACAATTTCAGTTCATCAGCTATTATTTACACTCAACTTCTAGCTTGAGTGTAAGCTATTTACACTCTAGCTTGAGTGTAAATGATAGCTGATGAGCTGAAACTGTAGAATCAGCTATTATTTACACTCAATTTCTGGCTTGAGTGTAAGCTATTTGCACTCTAGCTTGAGTGTAAATAATAGCTGATGAGCTGAAATTGTAGAATCCTGGAGTTATTAGAGAATTTTGAGGTTAGGTCTGATTTCTTCCTTTCACAGATAAAGAAACTGAGGCTCAGAGAGATTACATGCTATAGCCAAGATCATACAACTCAGGCGACACTAAACCTGGGCTCTCCGTGAACCAAATCCAGCCCCCACTGCCTGTTTGTGGAAATAAAGTTTTATTGCAACACGGCTGCACCCATTCGTTGCATTGCCTATGACTGCATTTGTACTACAATTACAGAGTTGAGTAGTTGTGAGAGAGACTATCCAGCTCACAAAGCCTACAATGTTTCTATTCAGCTCTTTCAATAAACAGGTTGCCCACCCCTATCTAGGCCTCCAGAGTCTTCTGCCTCCAGCTAGAAGAAGGGGAACAGGCATGGAGAAGTATACATAAAGCAGGAACTGGGGAGGTGGTAGGGACAGCCAGGCCTGGAGTGGTGCACATCATTTCTGCCCATGTTCCATTGATGAACATGAGTCATACGGCTTCACTTAGTTACGAGGGCTGAGAAATGTAGTCCTTTGAGATGCAGTCCTGAGTAGCTGATTCCTAGTGCAATTCTACCCCATGACTTCTGATAGACAGCTAGTTTTCTAGAGCACAGGTGGTCAGCACCCTGTTAGTCTCCTGTAGCATAGTAGACACATTTGGTGGGTATCTGCTCAGCACACGGACCCCCATCTCCAAGAACTGCAGAGTTTCTGCAGATGGGGCCCTGTGGCTGTGTCTTTATTATCTGACCCCACCACTTGTCACAGATCATTACTGAATTAAAGAGCGACACCTAGTTCAAAGGATCCTCCCAGAGATTTTGATCAGATATTAAGAGATACTTGTCAATCTCCGGGTTTGAAAAAAAAGTTCTTCATTTACTAAGCATTTTAACTAAAATAACATATGTACACTCTCACTAAAGACAGTGTTTTATTTTTAATCTATTCTAAAAGTTTACATATTACTGGGTCTTTTTTTCTAGAAATAGTTTTTTAGCCCTAAAGACTTAAAACAGACTGATTTTTTACATTCTGACCTCTATATTATGCCCTTCCTCCAACCCCTCTTCATTTAAAGAAAGCTACTACACCGATCCCTTGGGTTTTTTGTTTGTGTGTGTGTGTGTGTGTTTATTCTTAAATATTTAGGGAGTACAAGTGCAGATGTCTTATATGCATATATTGTGTAATGGTGAAGTCTTGGCTTTTAGTGTATCCATTACCCAACTAGAGAAGATTGTACCCAACAGGTGATTTTTCAACTCTTGCCGCCTCCCAACCTCCCACTTTTTGGAGCCTCCAATGTCAATTATTCCACTCTGTATGTCCATGTGTACTCATTGTTCAGCTCCCATTTGTAAGTGAGAACATGCAGCATTTGACTTTCTGAGTTATTTCACTTATGATAATAGCCTCCAGTTCCTTCACCTGTTGGGTACAATCTTCTCTATTTGGGTAATGGGTGCACTAAAAGCCAAGACTTCGCCATTACACGATATATGCATGTAAGACATCTGCACTTGTACTCCCTAAATATTTAAAAATAAACACACACACACACACACACACACACAAAACCCCAAGGGATAGGTGTAGTAGCTTTCTTTAAATGAAGAGGGGTTGGAGGAAGGGCTGCAAAAGACATGATTTCATTTTTAAAAAATTATTTCATATTTTACCATCATTTTCTTTGTGATGGTATATTTCATTCTTTTTTATGGCTGGGTAGTATTCCATGGTGTGTGTGTGTGTGTGTGTGTGTGTGTGTGTGTGTGTGTCTGTGTGCCTACAATACATTTTCTTTATCCAATTCTCCACTGATGGACACTTAGGTCAATTCCATGTTGTATTTCCATTCTTGCATTGTTATAAAAAAAATCTGAGACTGAGTAATTTATAAGAAGAGAAATTTAATTGGCTCCCAGTTCTGTAGGCTGAACAGGAAGCATAGCTCTGGCATCTGCTTCTGGGAGGCCTCAGGAAATTTCTACTCATGGCAGAAGATGAAGCAAGAGTAGGCAGATCACGTGGCAAGAGCTGGAGCAGGAGAGAGTACAGGGGGAGGTGCCACACGCTTTTAAATGACTAGATCTCATGAGAATTCACTCACTATTGCAAAGACAGCACCAAGACATCAGGAATCCACCCCCATGACCCAAACACCTGGTACCAGGCCCCACCTCCAGTACTGGGCATTACAATTCAACATGAGATTTGAGTGGGAACAAATATCCCAAATATATCACATAGCTTTGCTACTGTGAGTAGTGCTGTGATAAATATACAAATGCAGGTATCTTTTTGATATTAATATAAAGATTTCTCTCCCTTTGGTAAATACCCAGTAGAAGGATTGCTGGATCGAATGGTAGTTCTATTTTTAGTTCTTTGAGAAATCTCCACACTGTTTTCCATAAAGGTCGTACTAATTTACATTCCCACCAACAGTGAAAAAATGTTCTTTTTTTTCTCCACGTTCTTGCCAACATCTGTTGCTTTTTGACCTTTTAGTAATAGCTGTTGTGACTGGTGTAAGATGGTATCTCCTTGTGGTTTCAATTTGCATTTTTCTGATGATTAGTGATGTTGAGCAGTTTTTCAAAAGTTTTTTGGCTGCTTGCGTGTCTTCTTCTGAAAAATGTCTGTCCACGTCCTTTGCCCACTTTTTTTTTTTTTTTTGAGACAAGGTCTTGCTCTGTCACCTAGGCTAGAGTACAGTGGCATTAACATGGCTCACTGTAGCCTCAACCTCCTGGGTTCAAGCTATCCTCTCACCTCAGCCTCCCAAGTAGCGGAGACCACAGGTGCATGCTACCATACCCAGCTAATTTTTTTACCTTTTGTAGAGATGAAGTCTCACCATGTTGCTCAGGCTGTTTGCTCACGTTTCTTTTTTAAAATTAATTAACTAATGTATTTATTTGTTTTTGAGCCGGAGTCTCACTCTGTTGCCTAGGCTGTCGGGCAGTGACACAATCTCGGCTCACGGCAACCTCTGTCCCTGGGTTCCAGCGATTCTCCTGCCTCAGCCTCCCGGGGAGCTGGGGTTACAGGCACACACCACAACGCCAGGCTAGTTTTCGTATTTTTAGTAGAAACAGAGTTTCACCATGTTGGCCAGGCTGATCTCAAACTCCTGACCTCAGTTGTTCCACATGCCTCGGCCTCCCGAAGTGCTAGGACTACACACGTGAGCCACTGCGCCTGGCCTGCCCACATTTCAACAGGATTATTATTATTTTATTATATTATTATCATTGAGACAGAATTTTGCTCTTGTTGCTCAGGCTGAAGTGCAATGGTGAGATCACAACAACCTCTGCCTCCCGGGTTCAAGCAGTTCTCCTGCCTCAGCCTCCTGAGTAGCTGGGATTACAGGCATGAGTCACCACGCCCAGGTAATTTTGTATTTTTAGTAGAGACAAGGTTTCTCCATGTTGGTCAGGCTGGTCTCAAACTCCTGATCTTAGATGATCTGCCCACCTTGGCCTCCTAAAGTGCTGGGATTACAGGCATGAGCCACTGAGCCCGGCCTCAATGGGGTTGTTTTTTTCTTGTTGAGCTGTTTGACTTCCTTGTAGATTTTGGATATTAATTCTTTGTCAGATGGACAGTTTGCAAATATTTTTTTCCCATTTTGTAGGTTGTCTGTTTATTCTGTGGATTGTTTCTTTTGCTGTGCAGAAGCTTTTTAGTTTAATTAAGTCCCATCTGCCTATTTTTGTTTTTGCTGCATTTGCTTTTGAGAATTTGGTCATAAATTCTTTGCCTAGGCCAATGTCCAGAAGAGTTTTTCTCAGGTTTTCTTCTAGGACTTTTATAGCTTCCAGTCTTGCATTTAGGACTTTCCTCCATCTTGAGTTAATTTTTATCTGTGATGAGAGGTATAGGTCCAGTTTCATTTTTCTGCATATGGCTATCCAAATTTCCCAGCACCATTTATTGAATAGAGTTTCCCTTCCCTATTGTCTATTTTTGTCATCTTTGTCAAATATCAATTGGTTGTAGGCATGTGGCTATTTTTATAACAGTACCATGCTGTTTTGGTTACTATAGCCTCCAAGTATAATTTGAGGTCAAGTAATGTGATGCCTCCAGCTTTGTTCTTTTTGTTTAAGATTGCTTTGGCTATTTGGGCTTTTTGTTAGTTCCATATGGATTTTAGAATTGTTTTTTTCTCATTCTGTGAAAAATGACATTGGTAATTTGATAGAGATTACATTAAATCTGTAGATTGCTTTTGGCAGTATGGTTATTTTAACAATATTGATTCTTCCAATGCATAAGCATGTTTTCCCACTTGTTTGGCATCATCTACTATTTCTTTCAACAGTGTTTTATAGTTCTCTTTATAGAGCACTACCACCATTGACATCTGTCTATCTGGTGTAGCAATGCTTGTTTCAATTTCTTGAAATTGCTTTATTAGGGGAATTTTTTTTCCTTATAGTATGTATGTTGTTGGCTGAGTAGGATACTTTGGCTTTTATTTTGGGTGCCTGAAATAGTGTGATCTTCGTTCAACTTCTTCAGCAGTGCACAGGGTCACTGGTATCTGTGGTTTCCTCAGTGGCCTAGGGCACACTTATTAATAACTCAACTATAATAATATACTCAACTAATAAGTTTATAAATAAGTGTATATTAACAAACTCAACTAATAAGTTGAGGTTGTGATGAAGTTTTGCTGGGGACTTGGACAGCAACTGAACCAGTCTCTGGGTGCTGGTGTTGGCAGTAATGGGGTGAACGTGGCTGTTTTCAGACTCCAGAGCAACTTACACTGGCTCTGGTGTTAGTTGGTCCTGGAGGGCTGATTTTTGGGCCAACCTCCAGTTGGCTTGCTTAGTAGCTAGTAATGGGAGTGGTGGGCTGGGTGGTGGGTGGATTCTCAGGCAGCTGGTGTGGTGTGGGTGATGGCAGTGGTGTAACCCACAAGGTCTCAAATGGTCTGTGTTGGTGTTCCTGGTAGCTCAGTGTTTTGAGCAGGCTAGTGTCTAGCCCTACAGCCACCCACACCAGCGTGATGGGTATTGTCCTAAGTGTGCTTGGGAGAGCCTGGTCTCCTCTGCCCCTCCCCTGGCTTAGTGGTGGCTACAGCTGTGTCACCTCAAACTTAGCCTGAGGATGGGACACAACCCAGTGGGGAAACTCTCAAAATGGTGCTAGCTGTGGGCTTGTGATCAGAGAGGGCAAGGCCCCTCTCAAGTGAGCAGCATAAGCAAGAAGCTGTGGGGAGTGTGGTCTGCTTGAGTCTGAGTCTCACAGCAGCCCACAGCAGGACAGTGGTATTGTCCTAGGTGTATGCAGGGGAGCTTGGTTTCCTTGTCCCTCTTTGGCCAGGTGGCAACTGCAGCCATGGAAACTTGAACTTGGCCTGAGGGTAGGATGCAGCCCAGCATTAAACCCTCAAAAATGGCATACTGGGCCTGTGACCAGAGACGGCAGGATACCTCCCAGGCAGGCAGCGTGGGCAGGACACTGTAGGGAGTGCTGTCCACTAGCACCTCAGTTCCACAGCAGCCCATCACAGGGTAGTAGGTATTGTCTTAGATGTACATAGGAGGGCCTGGTTTTTCTGGCTTTCCTTGGCTGGGTGGTGGCTTGCGTTAATCCATTTTGTATTGCCATAAAGAAGTACTTGAGGCTGGGTAAACGTATAAAGAAAAGAGGTTTGGCTGGGCGTGGTGGTTCACGCCTGTAATCCCAGCACTTTGGGAGGCTGAGGTGGGCCGATCACTTGAGGCCAGGAGCTGAAGACCAGCCTGGCCAACATGGTGAAACCCTGTCTCTACTAAAAATACAAAAATTAGCCACATGTGATGGTACACGCCTGTAATCTCAGCTACTTGGGAGGCTGAGACATGAGAATCACTTGAACCCAGGAGCAGAGGTTGCACTGAGCTGAGATCATGCCACTGCACTCCAGCTTAGGCAACAGAGAGAAACTCTTGTCTCGAAAAGAAAAGAAAAGAGGTTTATTTGGCTGATGGTTCTGCAGGCTATACACAAGCATAGTGCCAGCATCTCCATCTGGCGAGAGCCTCAGGAAGCTTACAATCATGGCGGAAGGTGAAGGGGAGCCACTGTGTCACATGGTGAGAGAGGGAGCAAGGGAAAGAGGGGAAATGTGCCAGGCTCTTTAAACAACCCGCTCTTGATTGAACTCACAGATCAAGAACTCACTCATCACCAAGGGGATGACACCAAGCCATTTGTGAAGGATCCACCTCGTAACTCAAACACCTCCCACTAGGATCCGCTTTCAATGATGGAAATCACTTTTCAACATAATAGTTAGAGGGGACAAACATCCAAAGTATATCATGGGGGCAGCTGAGTCAGCTCAAACGCGGCCTGAGGGCGGGGTGCAACCCAGCATTTAACTCAAAATGGCAACTTGAGCCTGGGACCCGAGAAGGCGGGGTTGGGACCAGGGAAGGCGGGGTCCCTCCCAGGCAAGCAGCTTGGGCAAGCAGCTGTGGGAAGTGCGGTCTGCTCATGCCTCAGTCTCAACAGCAGCCCATTGTAGGGACCCTCCCAGGGGTGTGTGTGAGTGCCCAGTGTCCTGTCTTCCTCCCTGGAGCAGTGCAGTGCAACAGCCATGTCTGTAGATCCCCAGTACCTAGGCTCTCAATACAGCACCTGCCTGAGGCTGCTCTAGGCTTGGGTGCCTGTGAGATTCTGTGTGGGTTCCCATTCTGGAACAACATCTCTGTGCAATCTTCAGGCAGCTCCATATGTCAGACCCAAGGCACTAGCCAATGAGTTGAGGGTTTCTCTTGTAGCCAAGATTGTAAAAGCTGAGCCCTGGGTTTCACTCTTAGTCTGTTTACCCGTATATAGAAGACTCCCCTGGCGTGCAGGCAGTCCCTGGCCAGGCAAGCTGCCTTAAACCCTCTCCTTACTTACTTCTGGTGCTTCCCAACTCTTCTCTGGAGAATCCCAGCACTCTTTGCTGGGTGGTCTGTTCGAAATCTGTTCTGTTGAACTCTGAACTATTCTGGTTCCTCCCTGAGGAGGAGGCACACACCACCTGCATCTAGGCAGCCATTTTGATCTCTTCTCTCTGGGCCTTTTAAAATAATGCACATAGGAAAGGAGGATAGCATCATAAAGATAAAAATTGCCTGTAATTAGTAATACAAAATTCACAACATTTTAGTAGTAAGTCAAAAGATTACTATCTTAATATTCTTCAGCACAATGTAAAATGTGAGCATAATGATACTGTAAGCATTTTAGTAGGGGAAACGTAAGCACAGAAGCTGTGGAGCAACCACCCCACAGAACTGAACCCTCACAGAAAGGTATAGAAAGCCGCACTGTAGAAAGAGCAAAGAATGAGATAGGTACCCAGAGACGGGTGGAGTCAAAAGAGACGACATGGCTCTATGAGGAAAGGAGCTCCTGACGGTTTTTGAGTTCCTGGTTCTAGTTCTGTGTGAGACCCATTTGTGCTTCCTAACTTTGAGATTTTTAAGACATCCACTACTCTAGTGGACAGATATGGTTTTTTCTACACTGCACCCCTTTCTTTTTCTTCTTCTTCTTTTTTTTTTTTTTTGAGATGGAGTCTTGCTCTGTGGCCCAGGCTGGAGTACAGTGGCACGATCTCAGCTCACTGCAACCTCCGCCTCCTGGGTTCCAGCAATTCTTCAGCCTTAGCCTCCTGAGTAGCTGGGATTGCAGGTGCACATCACCATGCCCAGCTAATTTTTGTATTTTTTTTAGTAGAGATGGGGCTTCACCATGTTGGCCAGGCCTGTCTCGAACTCCTGACCTTGTGATCGACCTGCCTCTGCCTCCCAAAGTGCTGGGATTACAGGTGTGAGCCACCGCGCCCTACTCTCTTTCTTTATTTGGGAGAACAACTCCTCCTCCACCCTTGATGAGCTCTAATATGTAATGACATGGCCTTGCTTTTTCATTTACAGTGACAAATGCAAGGGAGAGGCACAAGACCCAAGCCAGGACAATTAAAGTCTTCCCCGGGTGTTTTTAAAAATGGAAATGAGAGAACAAAATTCTTTCCTCTAAAGAATGGGTCAGCAAACTATGCCTTGGCCAAATTCAGCCCACTGCCTGTTTTGTTTCTGGTTTTTGAAATATAATAGAAAATAGTAGGGAGTTCCCCATCCCCACACCTAGCTTCACCCAGTGATAGCATCATACGTAACTGTACAGTAGCACATCATCAGCACCATGAAATTGACAATGGCACAATACAACTCACTTAACCACAGGCCTTACGTGGATTTCATCAGTTTTTCACTCTTTTTTTATGTCTTTGTATATAATTCTATAATACTTTATCATAGGTACAGAATTATGTAACCCACATCACAATGAAGACAAAGAACTGTTCTGTCATTTCCTCTACCGTATTACACTCACACGCTCCCCTCGTTCCCTAGTGTTTGACAACCACTGATCTGCTCTTCACCTCTATAATTTAGCCATTTCAAGAATTTTATATAAATGGGATCATATAGCACGTAACGTTTTAAAATTGGATTTTTTTCTTTCTTTCTAAAACATTTTTTTTTGAGACGGGGCCTTGTTATGTTGCCCAGGCTGGTTTCAAACTACTGGCCGCAGGTGATCTGAGGCCCACCGTGGCCTTCTAAAGCACTGGGATTACAGGCATGAGCCACCACATCCAGCCAAAATTGGCTTTTTTCACTCAGCATAATGCCTTTGAGAGCCATTTAAGCTGTCTTATGTAATAACAGTTCATTGCTTTTTCTTTCTGAGTAGTATTCCATATATGGATGTACCACAGTTTAACCATTCACCTGTTGAAGGACATTTAGGTTGTTTCCAGTTTGAGGTTATTACAAATGAATACGTATATATGAGTTTTTGTGTGAATATAAGTTTTCTGGGATAAATGCTCAGGAATGTAATTGCGGGATCATTTGATAAATATACCTAGGACTTTTTAAGAAATTACCACAAATAGTTCCACAGTGGCTGCATCATTTAACATTCCCATCAGCAATGTATGAGCAATCCAGTTTCTTTGCATCCTTGCTTGCTATCATTTAGTACTGCCAATGCTTTTATTTTAGTCATTCTACTAAGTGTGTAATAGTATGTCATTATGGTTTTAACTTGAATTTCCCAAATAGCCAGCAATTTTTTTTTAAATTTTGAAACAGGGTCTCACTCTGTTGCCCAGGCTGGAGTGTAGTGGCATGATCACAGCTCACTGCAGCCTTGACCTCCCAGGCTCAAGTGATCTTCCCATTTCAACCTCCCAAGTAACTGGGACTACAGGCACATGCTACTATACCCAGTGTTTTTTTTGTTTGTTTTTGTTTTTTTTAAGAGATGGGTGTCTCTCTATGTTGCCCAGGCTGGTCTTATACTCCTGGACTGAAGCAATTCTCCTGCCTCAGCCTCTCAAAATGCGGGGATTACAGACATAAGCCACTGTGCTTGGCGCTGGCTAGCAATGTTGAATGTCCTTTCATGTGTTCAGTTATTACCTGTATGTCTTTAACTCGTGTGAGCCACTCTCACCATTGCTCCCAGGAAGCAGCTTTAGCTTACCTCCTTCGTGGGCAAAAATTGGAGTAGCCTCTAAAACAGTGAAGCTCTTAACCTCCCTCCCTAAAGAAGCGAGTGGTGGAGGATTAGGGAGTGGGGGTTGGTGTGTGAGGGCTGGGCAAAAAATCCTGGATCCAAGAATTTAAGAGTTTGGCTCTTGCAGGAGGCTGGAAGAGAGAGGAGAATTAGCTTTTTATTCTTTAGAATCTCCTACAACTATGGGACAATACATACTTAAATAGCCCTATCAATTGCCCTGGACGTGATTTTTATTCATTTCTTGAGAAGAGCAGACCCAAGTCAGATGGAGGACAGAGGACTTGGCAGAGTCAGGCATCTGGGTTCCCATTGTAACATTGCTGTTATTTATAGATATTTGTTGAATAAATATACAAATTACTTCGGTGATGTGAGTTTATCATCACCTCTTACTACCTCTCTTGCCTCACCTGGAAAACAGAAATAGTAATTATACCATTGTTCTATCTCTCCTGGAGAATAATTACTATAAAGATTTTTTAAAGTACAAAAGGCCAATTCTGAATGTGTGCAAAGATTGGTTACCATGGCAGGTAGAATATGGCCTATTCCCCTATCCCCAGATTATGAAAAAAAAAAGAGGTAAAATTACAAATAGAATTAAGGTCACTAATCAGCTGACCTTGAAAGAAAGTGTACCCTGGATTATTCAGATGGGCCCAATGTAATCATAGGGTCTTAGGGTCTTTAAAAATGGAAGAGGGAGGCAGAAGAGTCAGTGTCAGAGGAATGTGATATGAGAAAGACTCAACTAGCCATTTAAAGTCATCAATCTGACTCTAAAGGCAGAAGGAGGCCCCAAGCCAAGGAATGCTGGTGGGCTCCAGAACCTGGAAAAGGCCAGAAAAGAGACTTTCCTTTAGAGCCTCCAAAGGGAACACAGCCCTACAAGCACTTTGATTTTAGCCAAGAGAGACCCATTTTGGACTCCTTCCAAAACTGTAAGATAATAAATTTGAGTTGTTTTAAATCAATAAATTTGCAGTAATCTGCTATAGCAACAATGGGAAAACTAACACAAATACTTTCAAATGTTTTAGAACAGGAATGGGCCTTTCTAGATCATTAACCATAATCAGATGTTTGTCATGAAGACTAAGGCCCCATGGGTAAGGTCCTGGGTCCCAATTAATTGAAAATACCATAGTATTGGCCAGGTGTGGTGGCTCACACCTATAATTCCAGCACTTTGGGAGGCCAAGGCAGGCTTATCACTTGAAGTCAGGAGTTTGAGACCAGCCTGGCCAATATGGTGAAACCCTGTCTCTACTGAAAATACAAAAATTAGCCAGATGTAGTGGTGTATGCCTGTAATCCCAGCTACTTGGCAACCTTAGGCAGGAGAATCATTTGAACCCAGGAGGTGGAGTTGTAGTGAGCTGACATTGTATCACTGCACTCCAGCCTGGGTGACAGAGAGAGACTCTTTCTCAAAAAAAGAAAAGAAAAAAAAGGAAAATACCATATTATTGATACAGACAGGAGGCAGGAAAACACTGGGTAGAAAAGGGCAGGGTCCCTGGTAAGGGTTCCACCCTCAAACCTGGAGCCACAGCCCTAAGTGAAAACATGCATTCCTTTTTCCTGCCCAAATGTTGCCTTTTCCAAAACCACCCTGGCCCACCATGCACCCCCATCCTTTAGCCATAAAAACCCCAGGCTCCACTGGCAGAGTTGCAGAGCAGCACAGCAGAGAAGAAAAGAAACATCTGAACATCAAGAGAAATGGCAGTTGGACATCGGAGACTACAGTAAGAGAGGAGTTTGGCCAGGGATGGTTGGAGAGGAGTTTGGCTGGGCACGGCCCAACTTGAGGAGAGGATGATCTTCCCACTCCATCCCCTTTCCAGCTTCCATCCCACTGAGATCCACTTCCAACACTCAATAAACTCTTCCACATACACCACCCTTCAATCTGTTTGTGTGGCCTGATTCTTCCTGGACACCAGACAGGAATTCAGGATGCACCGGGTGCGGGAACCCAAAAAGGCTGTCACACTGACTCTTTGCTAAGTTCTTTAACACTTAAGCCGTCAACAGATGGCAAAAGCTAAGAGAGCATTGTTTGTAACACATGCCTTCTGGGGCTCCACAGGTCATGGGCAACTCCTAGATCCTGCCATGGGCTGGCTCAGGGTTTGTTCCTGCCAGTGCCCAAAGGCACTCACCCCAGCTCCTGCACCCGCTCACCTGTGTGCTCCCATTCCTGCAAGGGGTTTGAGTGCAGCCGCTGAGTAAACAAGCCACACCCCCGTGGCAAGTCCTAGGAAGGTCTGACAGGTACTCTCCCATCTCAGTATTGACCGTCAAGCACATTCTACTGAAATACATTTTACATGTTTTTGCTATGGATAGCTGTGTCTCTGAAAGTGAGGACTGAGGGCATATTAGTTCCCTAGGGCTCCCATAACAAACTAGCGTGGTTTAAAGTAACAGAAATTTGGCCAGTCACGGTGGTGCATGCCTGTAATACCAACACTTTGGGAGGCTGAGGTGGGCAGATTACCTGAGTCAGGAGTTCAAGACTAGTCTGGCCAATATATGAAATCCCATCTCTACTAAAAATACAAAAATTAGCTGGGTGTGGTGGCACACACCTGCAGTCCCAGCTACTCAGGGAGTTGAAGCAGGAGAATCGCTTGAACCCGGGAGGTGGAGGTTGCAGTGAGCTAAAATCGTGCCACTGCAGCAATCTTTGCTGTTCTGCAGCCTCTGCCAGTGATTCCCAGGCAAGCAGGGTCTGGAGTGGACCTCCAGCAAACTCTAGCAGAACTGCAGCAGAGGGGCCTGTTAGAAAACTAACAAACAGAAAAGAATAGCATCAACATCAACCAAAAGGACGTCCGCACAGAAACTCCATCTGAAGCTCATCAACATCAAAGACCAAAGGTAGATAAATCCATGAAGATGAGGAAAAAAACCAGTGCTAAAAGGCTGAAAATTCCAAAAGCCAGAATGCCTCTTCTTCTCCAAAGGAACACAACTCATCGCCAGCAAGAGAACAAAACTGGACAGAGAATGAGTTTGATGAATGGACAGAAGCCGACTTCAGAAGACGGGTAATAATAAACTCCTCCAAGCTAAAGGAGCATGTTCTAACCCAATGCAAGGAAGTTAAGAACCTTTAAAAAAGGTTAGAGGATTTGCTAACTATAATAACCAGTTTAGAGAAGAACACAAATGACCTGATGGAGCTGAAAAACACAGCATGAGAACTTCGTGACACATATACAAGTATCAATAGCCAAACTGATCAAGCAGGAGAAAGGATATCAGAGATTGAAGATCAACTTAGTGAAATAAAGCATGAAGACAAGATTAGAGAAAAAAGAATAAGAAATGAACGAAGCCTCCAAGAAATATGGGACTATGTGAAAAGACCAAATCTACATTTGATTGGTGTACCTGAAAGTGACAGAGAGAATGGAACCAAGTTGGAAAACTCTCTTCAGGATATTATCCAGAAGAACTTCCCCAACCTAACAAGATAGGCCAACATTCAAATTCAGGAAATACAGAGAACACTACAAAGACACTCCTCAAGAAGAGCAACCCCAAGACACATAATCATCAGATTCACCAAGGTTGAAATAAACGGGAAAATGTTAAGGTCAACCACAGAGAAAGGTCAGGTTACCCACAAAGGGAAGCCCACCAGACTAACAGCAGATCTCTCTGCAGAAACCTACAAGCCAGAAGAGCATGGGGGCCAATATTCAACATTCTTCAACAAAAGAATTTTCAACCCAGAATAATTTTATATCTAGTCAAACTAAGCTTCATAAGCAAAAGAGAAATAAAATCCTTTACAGACAAGCAAATGCTGAGAGATTTTGTCACCACCAGGCCTGCCTTATAAGAGCTCCTGAAGGAAGCACTAAATATGGTGGGGTGGGGGGGAGGAAACTGGTACCAGCTACTGCAAAAACATACCAAATTGTAAAGACCATTGACATTATGAAGAAACTGCATC
Source organism: Cacajao melanocephalus (assembly GCA_963573385.1). Lineage (NCBI taxonomy): Eukaryota > Metazoa > Chordata > Mammalia > Primates > Pitheciidae > Cacajao > Cacajao melanocephalus. The sequence goes on from CAUYLG010070185.1 coordinate 15,831, forward strand.
AACTAATGGGCAAAATAACCAGCTAGCACCTAATGATAGGATCAGATTCACATATAACAATATTAACCTTAAATGTAAATGGGCTAAATGTCCCAATTAAAAGACACAGACTGGCAAATTGGATAAAGAGTCAAGACCCATCGGTGTGCTATATCCAGGAGACCCATCTCACATGCAAAAAAACACATAGGCTCAGAATAAAGGAATGGAGGAATATTTACCAAGCAAATGGAAAGCAGAAAAAAGCAGAGGTTGCAATCTTAGTCTCTGATAAAACAGACTTTAAACCAACAAAGATCAAAAAAGACAAAGGGGGCATTACATAATGGTAAAGGGATCAATCCAACAAGAAGAGCTAACTATCCTAAATATATATGCATCCAATATAGGAGCACCCAGATTCATAAAGACAGTTCTTAGAGACCTACAAAGAGACTTAGACTCCCACAGAATAATAGTGGGAGACTTTAACACCCCACTGTCAATATTAGACAAATCAACAAGACAGAAATATAACAAGGATATTCAGGACTTGAATTCAGCTTTGGACCAAGTGGACCTAATAGACATCTACAGAACTCTCTATCCCAAATTGACAAAATATACTTTCTTCTCAGCACCACATCTCACTTATTCTAAAATTGACCACATAATTGGAAGTAAAACACTCCTCAGCAAATGCAAAAGAACAGAAATCATAATAAACAGTCTCTCAGGGCCAGACATGGTAGCTCACGCCTGTACTCCCAGCACTTTGGGAGGCCGAGATGGGCGGATCACAAGGTCAAGAGGTAGAGACCATCCTGCCAACATGGTGAAACCCCATCTCTACTAAAAATACAAAAATTAGCTGGGCATGGTGGTGCACGCCTGTACTCCCAGCTACTTGGGAGGCTGAGACAGGAGAATTGCTTGAACCCAGGAGGCGGAGGTTGTAGTGAGCCAAGATCATGCCACTGCACTCCAGCCTGATGCCTGGCGACAGAGCAAGACTCTGTCTCTAAAAAAAATAAAAAAAATAAATAGACTATCAGACCACAGTGCAATCAAATTGGAACTCAGGATTAAGAAACTCACTCAAAACCACACAGTTACATGGAAACTGAACAACCTGCTCCTGAATGACTACTGGGTAAATAATAAAATTAAGACAGAAATAAGGATGTTCTTTTATACCAATGAGAACAAAGACATAGCGTACCAGGATCTCTGGGACATATTTAAAGCAATGGGTAGAGGGAAATTTATAGCACTAAATGCCCATAGGAGAAAGCAGGAAAGATCTAAAGTCAACACTCTAACATCACAATGAAAAGAACTAGAGAAGCAAGAGCAAACAAATTCAAAAGCTAGCAGAAGAAATAACTAAGATCAGAGCAGAACTAAAGGAGACAGAAACACGAAAAACCCTTTAAAAAATCAATGACTCCAGGAGCTGCTCTTGAAAAGATCAACAAAATAGATAGACTGCTAGCCAGACAAATAAAGAAAAGTGAGAAGAATCAAATAGACACAATAAAAAATGATAAAGGGGATATCCCCACTGATCCCACATAAATACAAACTACCATTATAGAATACTATAAACATCTCTATGCAAATAAACTAGAAAATCTAGAAGAAATGGACACATTTCTGGACACACCCTCCTAAGACTAAATCAGAAAGAAGTCAAATCTCTGAATAGACCAATAACAAGATCTGAAATTGAGGCAGTAATTAACAGCCTACCAATGACAAAAAAAGGCCCACGACCACGACCAGACAGATTCACAGCTGAATTCTACCAGAGGTACAAAGAGGAGCTGGAACCATTCCTTCTGAAACTATTCCAAACAAAAGAAAAAGAGGGAATCCTCCCTAACTCATTTTATGAGGCCAGCATCATCCTGATACCAAAATCTGGCAGAGACACACAGACACACACAAACATTTCATGCTGATATCCCTGATGAAAATAGATGCAAAAATCCTCAACAAAATACTGGCAAACCGAAGCCAGCAACACATCAAAAGCTTATCTACCACAATCAAGTTGGCTTCATCCCTGGGATACAAGGCTTGTTCAACATATGTCAATCAATCAACATAATCCGTCACATAAACAGAACCAATGACAAAAACCACATGATTATATCAACATATGCAGAAAAGATCTTTGATAAAATTCAACACCCATTCATGCTAAAAACTCTCAATAAGCTAGGTATTGATGGAACATACCTCAAAATAATAAGAGCTATTTATGACAAACCCACAGCCAATATCATACTGAATGGGCAAAAGCTGGAAGCATTCCCTTTGAAAACTAGCACCAGGCAAGGGTGCCCCCTCTCACCACTCCCATTCAACATGGTATTGGAAGTTCTGGCCAGGGCAATCAGGCAACAAAAAGAAAGAAAGGATATTCAATTAGGAAAAGAGAAAATCAAATTGTCTCTGTTTGCAGATGACATGATTGTATGTTTAGAAAATCTCATAGTCTCAGCCCAAAATCCCCTTAAGCTGATAAGCAACTTCAGCCAAGTCTCAGGATACAAATCAACGTGCAAAAATCGAAGCATTCCTATATGCCAATAACAGGCAGAAAAAGCCAACTCATGAGTGAAATCCCATTCACAATTGCTACAAAGAGAATAAAACACCTAGGAATACAACTTACAAGGAATGTGAAGGACCTCTTCAAGGAGAACCACAAACCACTGCTCAAGGAAATAAGAGAGGACACAAACAAATGGAAAAGCATTCCATGCTTATGGATAGGAAGAATCAGTATCGTGAAAACGGCCATACTGCCCAAAGTAATTTGTAGATTGAATGGTATCCCCATCAAGCTACCATTGACTTTCTTCACAGAATTAGAAAAAACTACTTTGAATTTCATATGGAACCAAAAAAGAGCCTGTATAGCCAAGACAATCCTAAGCAAAAAGAACAAAGCTGGAGGCATCATGCTACCTGACTTCAAACTATACTACAAGGCTACAGTAATCAAAATAGCATGGTACTGGTACCAAAACAGATATATAGAAGAATGGAACCGAACAGAGGCCTCAGA
>CAUYLG010070186.1:0-10548 GCA_963573385.1 Cacajao melanocephalus
TCCAGACATTTGCAGCCCCTTCTGCTCCTGTAGGAAAAAGGGCAATTGCCTTTTTTTTTCTGTCCAGGAAGGATCCCAAAATGTTCTGAGTCAGAGAGACAGTGAATCTTCTCCTCTGGCTCAGTGGGGAGGGAGAGAGTGGTTACAGAGGGTAGAAAGTGAGGAAAGGTGTCACGAAATTGCCCAATCAAAAGCTCCCAAGATGCCTGCTTCATCTGGACCTGGACTCCCAGTCTCTAGGGAGGGAGACAGTCCAATCCAGTCCCAGTTTCCAGTCTGAGCCAAAGTAGAGAAAAGCTGGACACCTCGGCCTGGCGTCCAGTCAACATTTTGTCACTTTCCCCAGGGTGGGAGCGTTTGAACTTTGAATGTGAAGGAAACGTGGTAAGCACTGCACTAAGAAAAGCAGCTGCTGGAGAAAATGGCACTTTATTCCCCAAATTGGTTTTACACTCACTTCTAAAGAAGACCTTAGAGAAAATATGAACATCTTTCAGCAAAAGGCAACTCTGCCTGTTGACCTTTTGCTGTGAGGCAAATGTGAAAACTTCACAGACGTGAACACTGCCCTTACCTCTTTCTTACACTTCCCTTCGAGACCTGTTGAGCAGGAATATTAAAAAGGCAAATAAACAGTTGCAAGTCTTATGAATGAAAGAATGCAAGTAAACTGCCCTTACAACAAACATCTCAGGATGGAGGTGGAGATCCTGTGATCATGAAACCTGAAGAGGCTGCCGGTGTCCTTCAGCAGTGATGGCTCAGTAAAACCCTTGCATTTGATAAACCTCACGGCCTGAGCTTCACATACATTCAGTGCAGGCCAAGAAGCATAGTTTGGCCTGAGTTGGATGTTCTATATTTTCAAACAGCCAAATGCCTTGAGATAGAGCCTCTGCTAGGGTAGCTGCCAAAACTTGAACATGTGAATAAGTATAGGTTAAATTGAGTTGAATAGACTAAGTGAGAGTGGCAGTGATGGATGTCCTTTGGAAGATGTGGAGGCGCTGAGGCCAAAGGGCTGGCAGGGAAAGAGCTGCTCAGACCCCTCGACCTGGGGAAAGGGTGAGCAGGGAGGGTCCTATGGCTCCTGGGAGGACCCAAAGCATGATCACCTGTCAAGTGCTAAGAGCCCTGATGTCCGGCGCTGCTGAAAAGGCCCCCGAGGCACAGTCTGCAACCTTGCAGGGGCAGCATCCACACTCTTGCAGCGTGGTGTACTCAGGGCTCCGATGCTCAAAATATGCTGGCTCCTGTAGCTTCTGGAAGCCAGGGAGAGTCAGCCGGGAGAATCCTGCACGTGGGCGCTTAGTTCCTGGAAACTCTGAGTGAGATGTGGGATCCTGAAGCCAGATTGAGGGTCCCTAGGACCTTGGCTTTGGGATTAAGTGAGGAACCATCAACGAGGTTCGGCCTCTCTGCCTCAGGGATTGTGTTTCCTGGTGTCTTTTTCACCAAAATTTTGAAAAGCAGTCAGATTTCTTGTATTGGAGACTCCAGTAGTTAAAAATGGCCCATGTTACCATTTTCAGAAATCAGTCTTGTGCCAGGGACTGTGAGGGGTCTCTGTAGCGCAGTGGTGATCATGTTCCATCCACACGTAAATGGTCCCCGGTCCCCCATTTGAAATGGGGTGGCAACACCCTTGCTTTTGTGAAGGTTGGAAATACATAAGTGATTCTAAAGAAACATGAAAGGACTGCCATTACTAATCAACAATCTTCTCACAGCGAACCACACCTCATTCCTTGTCCTGCTAGTCAGAGGGGTGAGGAGGGAGGGGCACAATTGTCACCAGGCAATCATTTGAGCAAGGGAGATTGAGGACAACACAACAAGGTTAGGTTTGAGATCAGGGTGTCGCATAAAGTTCTCTTCGTTCTCTTCTAATGCCTGAATTTCTCCGTAGGCTGAAACCAAGTAAGTGATGACGTCTCTGAAAGTTCACCAGTTATTTCCTGGGGTCCTGCTGGGCTGCCCGCCATCTCAGAGCACAGCTGCGGAACAGGTTGATTTGCCTGAGAGAAAACCAATCTGAAGCTGTATCTGGATCTTAAGCCAAGTATATGGAAATATAAATATATATATATATATTTGAGATGGAGTCTTGCTTTGTCACCCAGGCTGGAGTGCTGGAGTGCAGTGACTCTACCTCGGGCCACTGCAATTTCCACCTCCCAGGTTTAAGTGATTCTTCTTTCTCAGCCTCCCGAGTAGCTGGGATTACAGGCGTGCATACGCCTGGCTGATTTTTGCATTTTTACTGGAGATGGGGTTTCATTATTTTGGTCAGGCTGGTCTTGAACTCCTGACCTCAAGTGATCTGCACACTTCGGCCTCCCAAAGTGCTGGGATTACAGGCATGAGTCACCGTGCCCAGCAAAAGTATATATTTTTAGGCTTGGCTCTGCAGCTCACTCCTCTAATCCCAGCATTTTGGGAGATGGAGGCAGGCAGATCACCTGAGGTCAAGAGTTTGAGACCACCATGGCCAACATGGCAAAACACCGTCTTTACTAAAAATACAAAAATTAGCCAGGCATGGCAGCGCGTCCCTGTAATTCCAGCTACTCACAAAGTGCAGAAAACTGTATCTGTTCACGCCAGCCAGACTGGAATTATTCATCATTCATAATGCTTTAGTAACGAGATATAATCAGCCTTGGACTGAGCACTACTCCTGAACCACCTAAAAGTTCACAAAAGCAAGATCCAAAGGGATCAAACTGTTTACAGATCACTTAAGTGCATCCCAGAACAAAATTCAAGATGATTTATAGAAATTATAAAAGATGACTTCCTCCCGGCAAGGACAGAAAATGAATTTAAAAATAACTAGCCTGCAAGAAGGTAAACTTCAGAGTGTCCAGCATCCAATTAAAGGACACCAAGTGTGCAAAGAGCCAGGAAACGATGACCCATCAAGAGGGAAATCATCAGTTAATCAAAATTGAACAGACCTAACATGACGTTAGAATTAGCAGAGAGGATGGCCAGTGGTGACTCACACCTGTAATCCCAGCACTCTGGGAGGCCCAGGTGGATGGATCACTCGAGGTTAGGAGATCAAGACCAGCGTTGTCAACATGGTGAAATCCCATCTCTATTAAAAGCACAAAAATTAGCCAGGCATGGTGGCAGCCACCTGTAATCCCAGCTGCTCAGAGGGCTGAGGCAGGAGAATCACTTGAACCTGGGAGGTGGATGTTGCAGTGAGCCAAGATGGTGCCACTGCACTCCAGCTGGCAATTAGAGTGAGAATCGTCATAAAAACAAAAACAAAAACACATCTGATTGTTTAACCAAAAGTAATATAGATGGATTATGGGGTATATAACACAGGTTCAAGCGATTCTTCTGCCTCAGCCTCGTGAGTAACTGGTATCTGTAATACCAGCAAGTGCTACGATGTCCGTCTAATTTTGTTTTGTATTTTTGGTAGACACAGGTTTTCTTCCATGTTGGTCAGGCTGGTCTCAAACACCTGACCTCAGGTGAACTGCCTGCCTCAGCCTCCCAAAGTGCTGGGACTACAGGTGTGAGCCACCAAACCCGGCTTTTTTTTTTTTTTTTTTCCTAAATTGATGGGAGTTTCACTGGTCTTTTCCTGAGCTCAAGCCTAGGCCTCCCAAAGTGCTGGGATTACAGGCATGGGCCACCACGTCTGGGAACAGACGCCAACATTTATCTGTGCACAACTGCTGACATTTCAAAGCAGTCTCTGGATGGACTTGAACCACCAACCTTTCGGTTAACAGCCGAACACGCTAACCAATTGCGCCAGAGACAACCTCAACTTTCTGTTTTCATCTCAACATAGATTAAGCAATCACTAAACTCCAGGGGTTGCAGTTTGCTTTCTGCAGGACGAGTGTGCAGACTTCAAAGCCTCAGAAAACCAGAGGTTGAATTAACTAATCGTTTTTTCCCACGTTAGAAACTCGTGCACTGTGTGACTCTGCAGCCAGAAGGGTGGTCAAATGGCCTTTGCCCTGCGTTGACCTGCTCCTGCTTCAGAACCAGTGCCTCTGAAAATGCCTGGGTCTGCAACCCCAGCCTCAGCCTAGGGAGGCTCAAGGGAAGCGACTCTCCTCGTCTGTCTTTCTGGATTTTGTGCGCCACCTTGAGGAAATCATCTGCCCCGCTTGCCATCCCCTCACTCAACTCGGCTTCAGCAGATGGAGTCGGTGGGACGGGAGTGAGAAAGAAGCAGGTGGTTCAAAAAGGGAAAAGTGAAAAGGAGGAGGAAGAAGCAGGGGGGAGACCAGAACCAGACAACGGGACCACCCAGGATCCTGTGTAGAGGGCACCGGCCGGATGCAGAGGAGATGGGACATGTATCAGAATGAAGAGGGGGAAACAGGGAGAAAACGTGAGAGAAAATCACAAGAACCTGTAGCTGTCCAAGAATAAAGAAGTAAAAATAGCGTAAATGATTTCATGTCAAAAAAAAAATTGGGGACCGCGCGCCGTAGCTCACGCCTGTAATCCCAGCCCTTTGGGAGTTCGAGGCGGGTGGATCAGTCCCTTGAAGTAAGGAGTTTGAGACCAGCCTGGCCAACATGGTGAAAGCCCGTCTCTACTAAAAAGACAAAAATTAGCCGGCGTGGTGGCGCACGAGAGTAGTCCCAGCTAGTCGGGAGGCTGAGGCAGGAGAATTGCTTGAACCTGGAAGGCAGATGTAGCAGTGAGCCGAGATCTCACCACTGCCCTCCAGCCTGGGCGACAAAGCAAAACTCTGTCAAAAGAGAGAAGTAAAGAAAGGAAGAAAGACAGAAAGACAGACAGAAAGAAAGGTGGGGGCGGGGTGGGGAAGGGAAGCAAAACGTCGGGCAGTAGGTGTGGGGCACCTTGGGATTCTACTGTAGTTAGTACTCTGCGTGCCTGCAGCAACCTCGGTTCTTTCTTTTCTTTTCTTTTCTTTTTTTCTTTTTGAACACAAACTCAAGATTTTATTATGTTCATCAAGGGAAAGATGACATTTAGAACTGGATCACTTGGCCCTTTGTCTTCTTGTCTCCTCCCAGCTCAAAATCCTTGCATCTTCCAGCAGCCAGCATTCTCTTAGATCTGCAACTGGGCTCAAGGCACGCAAGACCTAGCACTATCTTCTTTGTAGTTTTGTGTTTTTTTCCGGAAAATCGGCTTAGCGCCCACCATAGCCACTCTGCTTCCTGTCATGACGCCGCTTTCCCTGGGCATGCAGAGAATCCTTGCCCTTCTTGTACTGTGTCACTTTGTGGGGTTGGTGTCTGCCACGCTTCTTACGGAAAGTCCGGCGGGTTTTACGAACGATCACCATGTTGGTGTGAGCGCTATCGGCACGGAAAGCAGCAGCCTCGGTTCTATTCCTAATCCTGGCACAGTCTGGCTATATCTTGGACCCACTGGGGCAAATCCACATGTCTTTTGGTTTGCTTTTGGTTTTTCCACCAGCTTCAGCCTTTATCTGCAGCCAGAAAGCCAGAAAGCAATAGTTCACAAACAAGGGGCCCAGTCAAAGAGAAACCTTCAACGTGCTCTGTGCCTCACTGTTTAGCAGAAACTGTGAAGTGACTCTCCACCTGGCTGGTCTGCAGCTTCCACGAATGAATAATGCAGTCATTGCAGTCTTTCCGGTTGTGATATTTGAAATTTTTAGTGGGGCTTTTAATTAGAGAGAGACAGTCTCGAGTGTGGAAGAAAAAAATGAGGGAGTGTGAAGATGAAGCGACTTTAGGACAGAAGAAAAAGAGAGAGAGAGAAGGAAGCCATAAAGGTTTTCGGGTGGGCCTGAGGCGATGTCAGTCTTGAACCCGGTTATGTCAGCGCAGCCCTCTTCCAGCACAAACACCGTTTCCCACATTGAGGAAATCAGCGCGAACAGCAAGTCTAGAGTGCAATGAGGAACTTTCACTCTGAGAGAACCCCCGTCGTGACCACGGTCTCTCCCCTGCCAGGTAAGTATGAATGAGCACACGACCCGCAGGGACAGCACAGCCTCCTCTCCCCTGGCGGTGTGCTCACCCCTCGCCATTCTTCCACCGAACATGGACGCTTCCGCCATCCCCTCCGCCAAAGATTCCACCCACAGTCACCCACGCGACAACCCAGGCCGCCTTTCAGCAGCGGCTCCGCCCGGCAGCCACCCCACCCTCTCACCGCAGCCGCTCTGCCCGCCGCCCCTGCCGAGTCTGTGCACTTCACCCCCCAGGCTCCGGCTCTCCCCTGATGTTACAGTGGGCGCGGGGTTCCGAATGGAAAAGGGGAAGCCTGCGCAAGTGCTGGGTAGAGTGCACTTTGTGGGATTTGACTGTGCTACCATCGTTTGGACGTCCTGGAGTTGATTTTTACACCTGCCTTCCGCTTTGGACACCGGCAACGGTTTTGCATGTGTGCCTGCTACTCCAGCTGCTGCCTTCTTTTGGTCAGTGAACATCGTCTTCCTCCACCGCTCAAGCTACAAACCGAAGGGCCCTGGAGGACGTCATCCGCGCTCACTCGCCTCCCATCCTCCCGGGCATCGCCTTCAGTCCCCTCTTCCGAAGGCCTAACAGGCATGATGGCTGCAAACGGAGGCGAGGAGGCTCAGCCGACCCGCCGGTGTACACACAAACACAACGACTTGGCTTGGCTTCTCTCTTAGTTCGCAACTCAGCCCCATCGACGCCTCCTGGGCAGCGGCGGCAAAAATGGTTGGCTTCTTGGGTGCAGATCCGCAGGGCACGGCTGGGCACACCTGAGTGAGACACTCAGTCGATCTCTAAAGCTGCTTCAGCGGATAACTGACGCGGAGATAAGCCAGACTGGTTTTTTGAGAGGCGGTCCACCGGGACTTGCCCTTCTTTACCAGGGTTTGCACCTCACAGCAGAGACTGTTGTGCCTCTGGCACTTGGAGCAGGCCAGCTGACAGTGGAGTAGGAAGATTCCCGCCGGAGGAAGGCCGGTGCCAAAAGATTCCCTGACCGGGAATCGAACCCGGGCCGCGGCGGTGAAAGCGCCGAATCCTAGCCACTAGACCACCAGGGAGACAGAAGACGGTGCTGTCTCTCCTGTCTTCCGTCTGAAGTGACAGTTTCCCTGTGCTCTGGGAGGACTTCGGCCTTGTGGGGGTCGCTGATGGCTCCTGGACTCATCGCACAAGGCTGTTCCCTCTTTTCTCCAAAATAAGAGCCCACAGGCAAAGGAATGAGCGCTCAACAAGGCCCACCAAGGCCAGGAGTCCCGAGTTCCTGAGCGAGGTGCAGCTAGGTGCAGCTTCCCAGCTGCACCTGACCGCTGACCTAGAGATGCGCCTTTGCGAGGCAGCAGCGCGTGGAAAGGCGGTCGCGGGTGGCGGGGGCCTGAGCCACGCGCCAGGTTGCCTGGAGGAGGCGGGAGCAGGGAGGTGCCCGGGGTGAGACCAGGACACCCTCAGCATCATAAAGGACTCTGACCCCGGCATCCCCGACATCATAAAGGACTCAGACGCTTGCGGAAACAGAGGCGGGCTGGATGGAAAACTCTTTCCCGGAAGGATCGGGGCCCTGAACTGGTCTCTGACCTCTCCCCCTGCAACCTGCGACAACTGCCGCTTTCCCATCTTAGGCAGCTGCAAAGCCACCCTTCCATATGCTTCGGGCAACACCCGAGTTTCCTCTGACGCTGGAGTTTTTTCCTCAGATCCAAGATCCAATTGGTCGCCAATTCGCGATTTCCCGTCGGCCAAGTGCGTGGACATTGATTTACACCCGAGTTTCTTCACCTCCGCGGAATAGCTACTTCGGGGTGGGGGAGGGGCTCTCGGGTGGATCCAGGGTGTTTAGTAGCATCCCTCGCTTCTGCGGACGAGATAGATTCCACGGGGTTGACATTCTCCCTCCCTGCTTCCCCCAGTAGCCGCCTAGTGGCCCCGTGGGTATGGGGGAGGGGTGTGAGGGCGACCTTGCCCCTGTTGAGAACGATTGGTGCCCATAGTCCTGCTCTCTGAGCTTATGCAGAGGACTCTCCAGATGAAGGCTCGGGGGTCCATCCAGCTCCAGACCCCCTCCCTCCCCCACACAGTCGGACCTTAGGATTTGAGGCTTTTAACATCTGGACATCATGAGATTCTGTCTTCAGGTCTTTTCTTCCATTCTGTCCTCCAAATCGACCTTTTGCGACCCTGTTGACCAGGGCCAGCCCGGCAGATGGCTAGGTTCACTCGCCTCTCCTGGAGCTTCAGTTCTCTTCGGTTGAGCCTGCAGAGGAGCCTAGGGGAAACAGCTGACCACTTCGGTCCTGTCCGAAGGGGATCCGTTTCTGAAGGGAAAGAAAGGCGGTGACTCCTGTCATATTGGTTAGGCAGAAGAGAGATCAAAGGAAAGAGAAAAACATCCTCTGAGGTTTCAGGATCTGAAGTTACCATTTAGTTGACTTAACCTCTGAACGTCCTCCCGGTGTTCCTGTAGCTGGCGAAGGTGAGCTGAGTCCCCGTCTCCAGTTTGCCAAGGTGGACAAAGCCGACGACAATGGGCATGTCCACTGGTGCACAAAATGCCAGCTCTTCCTGTTTCCAGATGGCAACATCCCACCTGATGACCAGCTTAGCAAATTAGACACTCTCCATGGGATTCCACCTCTGTCTCAGTTCTGGCTTCTATATCAGTGTACCATAAACTGGGTGGCTAACTCACAACAGAAACTTATTTCTCACAGTTCTAGAGATTGGAAGTCCGAGATCAAGGTGCCAACATGGTAGGATTACGGTGAGGGACTTTTCTTCTGGTTATAGACTGGCACTTTCTCATCGTATCATCACGGCAGAAAGAGGGTGAGAGAACTCTCTGGGGTCCCTTTTGTAAGAGTATTTGTCCCATTCAGACTAATGGGACTAAATCCAGACTCTATGCTGTTTTGGATTTTTTGCATGTTCATCCTTCCTGTAGACACCTGGAGATCCATTGTCCCCAGAGGGTACTATAGACAATCTTTGGTCACCAGTCAGCAACCAGCATATGTGAGTGAGAGCATGTGTCTCACTCTGAAATGAGAGTGTATTCATCCGTTTTCATGCTGCTGGCAAAGACATACCTGAGACTGGGAAGAAAAAGGGGTTTAATTGGACTTACAGTTCCACATGGCTGGGGAGGCCTCAGAATCATGGTGGGAGGCAAAAGACACTTCTTACATGGCAGCAGCAAGAGAAAATGAGGAAGAAACAAAAGTGGAAACACCTGATAAACCCATCAGATAGTGAAACAAGTTTCAGTATCAGGAGAATAGCATGGGAAAGACCAGCCCCCATGATTCAATTACCTCCCCCTGGGTCCCTCCCACAACACATGGGAATTCTGGGAGATACAACTGAAGTTGAGATTTGGGTGAGGGCACAGCAAACCATATCAGAAAGGCAGCAGGTGACAGCATATCCCGATGTATGTGAGGGTTTCATGAGTTGTTACCTATTTCAAAATTTATTGCACTGTGTGAAAAAGAACAAAATGAGGACTTGCACTATCTGTATAAGGCTTACTATAAGCTATTACAGGCAAGGCATCATGAGTGACAAATAGATAAGTAGATGCAGTTAAGGGGCCTGAAACGGATCCACAGCTATACGGTCAATAGATGGGTTTTCAATAAAAGCAGTTCAATCAAAGAAAATAAACCATTTCAACTGATGGACTTTCATGTGAAGGTGGAGGAAACCAACGGCGTTCTTCTCCCTCACACTGCACACAGAAGTCATTTTATACCAAAACTGAAAAGGTAGCAGAATAAAGCATTTCAAGGATGCTTTGAGACTGTTGGAAGGCAAAGATTAGCCTACCAGCAAGAAGGACACAGAAAAAATATATATGAAAGAAAGAGATGATAAATTAGACTTCATCACCGTTAGTCGTGTCTTCTCATCAAAAGATACCACGAAGAAAGTGGAAAGGCCAGCAAGCCACAGACAGAGAGAAAATAGTCACCAAATGCATCTGACCTCCACGCCTTGTAATTATAATTATAATCTGACCTCCACGTCTTGTAATTATAATTATAATCTGACATCCATGCCTTGTAATTATAATTATAATCTGACCTCCACATCTTGTAATTATAATTATTATCTGACCTCCACACCTTGTCATCATAATTATAGCTGTCCAGTGCCCTGCACCCAGTTTCTGCTGGAGTATTTTCTGGGTGTCTCTAATGGGTAAGAGAGGACCCCATGGGATATTCCTACACTTCCCAGATGAACAATGGGAAAGACTCCACGTTGACAAACCCCGGCGGCCTGAAAACTCAGGTCCTCAAGGAGGGTAGAGGATATCTGGACCCTGACCCAGGCCCCTGGATGGGCTGCGCCAAGAGACCCCACAAGGGAAAGGATTCCCTCCTGCCTAAAGTTCTCTGTTCTTTTGGGATTAGATGACCTGGACACAATTCCCTGCACAGCACTGGGGATGGGGCTTTTCCAAGGGCCAGGGATCTTGTGATCCTAAGGACAGTGGAGCAAGGGGGTGCAGGAGGAGCTCGGAGGTGGAAGAGAGGAAATCAGGTGAGACCCGTGAAGCAGTTGGCTATACCAGGGACAGAGAGGACCCACTGGACCCAAG
>CAUYLG010070187.1:0-13746 GCA_963573385.1 Cacajao melanocephalus
TTTGAGACAGAGTGTCACTCTGTCGCCCAGGCTGGAGTGCAGTGGTGCGATCTTGGCTCACTGCAACCTCCGCCTCTTGGGTTCAAGCGATTCTCCTGCCTCAGCCTCCTGAGTAGCTGGGACTACAGGTGCACACCACCATGCTCAGCAAATTTTTGTATTTTTAGTAGAGACAGGGCTTCATAATGTTGGTCAGGATGGTCTCAATACCCTGACCTCGTGATTTGTCTGCCTCAGTCTCACAAAGTGCTGGGATTACAGGTGTCAGCCACGATGCCTGGCCAACCAATTTTTTTACTTTTAAATTTGCCACCTGTATATTTTCAGTAAATTGCCTATTTCACCTGTCTTATACATTACGAGTTTTGGTTCATTTTCTTTCAGTAATAATAGACAGTGGAACAACAAATACATGTTGGAATTCTTTCATTCAGTAATGTGAATGACATTTTTGCTTTTGCATACTAAGAACATATTTTCTAACTTTTTTTGAATCTTTTACAGCATAATGGCTGCCTTTAGTATATACTTTTATGTTTCATCAGCATATATTATTTTTCATCACTTTTCTAAGTGTAAAATTTTAATAATGGCAGAAATGCAGCCCTAGTTTATAGTGTTTGCCATTCCCTTGATACTAGGAATCCCACCATGGCCAATTTCAAATTACCAATATTTTGTCACTGAACATGGAGATGTGCAGAGTTGTCAGTAGCACACCATCCTATTTGTGCCATATTGATGTAGTGGCTGCAAATAATATCAAGCACATAGGTAACACACATCGTAAAATACTTGAGTGACAAGGTTTGAGTATAACTTAAACAGCTTAATTGATGAAGTCGGTTCTATAGCTGACCTAACTCCTAATTAAAATGTACATGTTCTTGTTTGGGTACATAAAGTTTTATCCTGCTCTTGCAAATTTTTCTTACACATAAAATTACTGATACAAGGGGATACTTTATCTTTCATAGTGGCTGTTTTCAAATATACACAAAGTTGGTAAACACGCTTAGGAAGCTCCATGGTTTCCCTTTCAGTCTTCTGTTACAATTTATGATCATTCTTGTTGCATGGGTTATTTTACTGTTAAAGCCAGAGATGTAATTTAATACATAGTTTCTTTAGAATAATTTTCTGAAGTATATGGGATTTGCATATAGCTGATTAATATTTTACAAAATATAAAAATATTTTAAAATATGTTATCAGTGCTAAATATTACTAAATTTTTCAAAGATGTTTTCTTTAATAGTAAGTGTAAACAAAAACTCCAGGCCAATGTCCCTGATGAACATACATGCAAAAATTCTCAAAAAATGGGTTCATGAAATGACTAACACAAGATCCATCAGAACAAAAATGAATTTCGTAGATGTAATGACCTGACCAAAGATAATTATGGTTTTGTTTGGAACATTAGTGGTTATTTAGTGTCCTATTTTCCAGATACAAGTAAATCCTTTCCATTCTCTTAAGTCTCTTAAATTATCTATACTCATGACATTTGGTAGATTATACTTTTGTAAACAGAAAGAAAACATTTATTTTTCCTTCTTGCCTGATGCCTCCAAAATTTGGAACTCCTATTAAATATATATTTTTTGAGACAGGGTCTTGCTCTGTCACCCAGGCTGGAGTGCCTTGGTGCAGTCTTGGCTCACTGCAATCTCTGCTTCCCGGGTTCAGGCAGTTCTCCTCCCTCAGCCTTCCGGGTAGCTGGGATTACACACACATGCCACCACACACAGCTAATTTTTACATTTTTGGTAGAGACAAGTTTCACCATGTTGGCCAGCCTGATCTTGAACTCCTGACCTCAGGTGATCTGCCTGCCTCAGCCTCCCAAAGCGCTGGGATTACAGGTGTGAGCCACCATGCCTGGCCTGAATATTATTATTTTCACAGCAGTGTGAACATTTGTCTAAGTTGAAAAAGAATCTGTTCTCCTTGTAATAGGACATAATTGGAAAAAGGCTTTGACTAGAATGTCATTTTTGAAAACGATGACAAGTTTTAATGAACTAGGGTTGAGCTTATAGAGCCAATGCTTAGAAATGTCTCTTGGAAAACTGGCTTGGTACCTGGCTTATAGGGTAACCATTCTTACATGTAAGTTAGGAAGGGCATTTTCTGGCAGGCCTGGTGATGTGCTTTAGCTCTGTGCTCCCACCCAAATCTCACCATGAATTATAATAATCCCCACGTGTCAAGGGTGGGACCAGGTGGAGATAATTGAATCATGAAGGCAGTTTCCCCTATACTGTTCTCGTGATAGTGAGTTCTCACAAGATCTGGTGGTTTTATAAGGGTCTTCCCTCTTTGCTCAGCACTCATTCTCTCTCCTGCTGCCCTGTGAAGAGGTGCCTTTTGCTGTGATTCTAAGTTTCTTGAGGCCTTTCCAGTCATTGGAACTGTGCGTCAATTTAGCCTCTTTTCATTATAAATCACCCAGTCCTGGGTATTTTCTTATAGCAATGTGTGAATTAACTAATGCAGTCAAGAAACTTAGAATATTTGGAGGATCTTGAGAATAGAGGAATCCACCCAAATCTACAGAAGGCAACATCTGGCGGCAAGTTCTTGGCTCAGCTTTCAAGTCTTGAGTCTTAAAAACTCTAATTTGTGATTTTTTTTTTTTTGAGATGACGTCTTACTCTGTCACCCAGGCTGGAGTGGAATGGCATGATCTAAGCTGACTACAACCTCCGCCTCCCAGGTTCAAGCAATTTTCTTGCCTCAGTCTCCTGAGTAGCTGGCATTACAGGCGTGTGCCACCACACCTGGCTAATTTTTGTATTTTTAGTAGAGACAGGGTTTCACCATGTTGATCAGGCTGGTCTTGAACTACTGACCTCATGATCTGCCCACCTCAGCCTCCCAAAGTGCTGGGATTACAGGCTTTAGCCACCACTCCCGGCCTAATTTGAGATTCTTTATGAAACATTCTAGCAAAGCAAACTTAAAAAGGCCTAAGTAATTATCATTTTTGCTGCACTAATGTAAATAATCCAGCCAAGTATAATGAAACCAGACAAATTTTGCAAACAAAAATCAAAAATGGGTAATTGTAGATAAATATTGTATGTTGAAATAGAAAACTATACTGACCCCTGTGGGTTCTCAATTCTTATTTTCTCCAGTATCTGGCTATGACTCTCCAAACGAACACTTCCAATTTTGTCCCACCCTTCGGCATCACTGATCATTAAATTATTGAGCCTCTGACCATCCTGCAGGTGATGGCTGACCACCCTAGCCTACCTTTGGCAGGAATCCTATTAGATCCTTTTATAAGAATTTCCTGGCTGAGTGCGGTGGCTCGTGCTAGCACTTTGGGAGGCTGAGGCGGATGCATTATTTGAGGTCAGGAGATCTAAACCAGCCTAGCCAACATGATGAAACCCTGCCTCTACTAAAAATACAAAAATGAGCCAGATGTGGTGGTAAGCGGCTATAATCCCGGCTACTCAGGAGGCTGAGGTAAGAGAATTGCTTGAGCCCGGAAGGTAGAGGTTGCAGTAAGCAGAGATAGTGCCATTGCACTCCAGCCCAGGCAACAGAGAGAGAATCTTAAAAAAAAAAAAAATTTCCCTTTAGCTCTAATGTTTCTTCTCAGTAATTAAGCATTAGCTGACCACACCCCCAGTCTGTTTATTGGCTAGAAATTTCCAGTTGTCTTTGCTGTATTCAGAACTGAGCCCAGTTTCATAATGAGGTCTCTTTCCCTCTGTTGCAAGAGGTCCTGGTTGAAATTTGCTTTTACCACTTTAGCTACTATCTAGCACTAGTTTTTATCTTAGAAATTGTCATTTAAAAAAACACTTTTAGAATATTTGGCAGTCATTGCCACTTAAAACCTTCATGGTTTCACTTACATTCACCTTTATTCAATTTTTAAATAATCATTTAATTTTATTGCCACTTATTTTATTTTATTTTTTGAGACAGAGTTTCACTCTTATTGCCCAGGCTGGAGTGCAATGGCACGATCTGGGCTCAGTGCAACCTCTGCTTCCCAGATTCAAGCAATGCTTCTGCCTCAGCCTCCCAAGTAGCTGGGATTACAGGCATGCGCCACCACACCTGGCTAATCTTTTGTATTTTTAGTAGAGATGGGTTTCGCCATGTTGGTCAGGCTGGTCTTGAACTCCGGACCTCAGGTGGTCCACTCGCCTCAGCCTCCCAAAGTGCTGGGATTACAGGCGTTAGCCACCACACCCAGCCTTGCCAATTTTATAGTCATAATTCTTGGTTCTTAAAACATGTGTACATCAGCACTTCTGTGAAATTTATATATTTCATCATGGTTTATCATATCAATCACTTTTCCCAAAAACATTGAATTTAAATTATATTAGAGAATTTAGATACAGATTTTATATTTATAAACATTAAACAATATTTTATATGATTCAACTTTTTAAGATAAAAAATAATTTTTCAATACAAATTTGATTAAATAGACATCATATAAGAGCAGAATTGTACATTTAGCCATATATATATATATATATATATATATATGGATTTTTTTCTTTCTTTCGTCTCTCTAGACCACCAGGGATTTTTGGTTTTTTTTGAGACAGAGTCTTGCTCTGTCACCCAGGCTGGAGTGCAGTGGCGTGATCTCAGCTCACTGCAACCTTTGCTTCCCGGGTTCAAGCATTTCTCCTGCCTCAGCCTCCTGAGCAGCTGGGATTACAAGTGCTGGCCAACATGTCCAGCTAATTTGTGTGTTTTCAGTAGAGACAGGGTTTCACCATGTTGGCCAGGCTGGTCTCAAACTCCTGACGTGAGGTGATCCACCTGCCTCAACTTCCCAAAGTGCTGGGATTATAGGAGTGAGTCACCACACCAGGCCAGTCATAGTTCTAGCACAGCTGTGTGCTCAGCTTCATTTGCTCACTTCTCAGACTTCAATATCTCCTACTCGAATTTTGCTGTCAACTGTTTTCACTTATCACAGATGTTTCTCCAGATCCATTTCTTTATGTGTCTGTAAATAACTACAGAATTATTATCAGTGATTTATTTGCAAATGTTTTTTTCTTTTTCTCTACATTTTGCCCCCTTCTTTCGTTTTTCTAACCATAAATAAATCTCAAGTTTTGATTCAGACACTGTGTCTGTAATTGCAGGTGAAATGGGAATCACCTCCCTGCCAAGAAATGTGATCCCAGTTTTCCAAATCTTTATTTCTTGCTTCAGATACCACCTTTTCACTAGCGCTATGTCAGCCCCTGTTTTGGCACATAAAGGCATCTGTAATGGTTCTTCTTTCAGATAAGAAACATGCCCAAAAGGAAATACATATATCTAAATTTTTGGACTAGGAACTCTCATTTTAATAACAGTATTGCTCCTTTGTTTGGACATTAGTGACTATAGAGGCAGGAAAGGTACCTTCCTCGACCACTTTCTTTTGCCTGCCTTGGTTCTCCCAGGTATTTGTTTTTGTGGAAACCAGAGGAAGCGCTCTACATTAGTCCACTTGCCTCAGGGAGCTCCAGCGTCACTCCATAGCCGCTGTCTGGAGACCATTCTTTTTCCACTTCATGGCCCTGCCTGGGGACCATTCTTGGTGAACCCTGACGCAACTGAGGCTCACAAAATCGATCCAAAACTTTTCTCTACACTACACATATTTTTTAAATGAAGGAAATCCGAGTAAACTATGAGTGGACTCAGAGTGACATTGGATGTTGTGTGTCCCTCTGGTTTTGTGGCTTTGGGGAACACCTGTAAGAATATACCTCTCAATATTTCAGGGATCCCTAGAGACTTCACAGGATCTAGATGAGGGTCCTTTAAGAGGAGCGAAGCTACGCCCTGCCATCGGAGTCTCAGGGCATAATTTCCCAGCGCCCCTGACAGTACCATTTAGCCTTTGCCCAGCGCGCAGTGGAGTTAGCAGTCGTCTCGGCCAAGTGCACACGGGAACTACATTGCCCAGAAAGCTCTGCGCCGCGTGGTGGCGGCAATGTTACGGGCGTTTCCCTGCGGGCGGAAGCTCTCTGGGCGGGACTTCCGGCATCTCCCTAGCTTCGGAAGTCTTGCCGGCTCAGGTGGAAGCTTTAGACTAAAAGGTTCGGGTCGCTGCTGGGTTTCGAGGTGACGGAAGCGGAAGCGGAAGCGGAAGCGGGAGGGTGGGGAGGAGGCGCTGTTCGCCCTGCAGAGTGGCTCGACAGCAAAGACCCCGCCTCCGCCCCCGGGGCCGGGTCTTCGCGGCCTGCGAACGTAATGGCGGCAGCCGCCGTGATGGACCGGGAGCAGGTGGGTGCTGTGTTCCCCAGACTTTCTCCCGCCCGGAATCCTGAAGTCCCGAATCAGGAGAGCCCGTCTGAGTCGCTGCAGCCGCAGGCCCTAGTGTCCAAGGCAGCAGGGCGCTGGTGGGTGGTGGGGCGCCCTTCCTAAATCCGGCGTGTAAGTTGGGGACGAGTGTGACGGGAAGAGGGGCAGCCTGAACAGAGGCTTGGAGCTGGACTGACCCCAGAGCAGTCGGGAGCGTGTGTGAGCGGTAGTCACGCCTGCAGTAGCGCGGGGAGAAGTTGCACCTTCATTGTGAGGACGGTAGACGCCACGGCGCGTTTTGAAGGATGGAGGAAAATTTGATAAAGCATTTTTAAAGTATTCATAGGTTCACTGAGGAAGAAACAGACTAGAGTGAGTTAGAAACGGTGAGGATGGGATTAGGGGAAAGGAACTGTTAAAAAATAATAATAATAAATAAATAAATAATTTAAAAAAATCGGTGAGGATGGAGGCAGGGAGCCTCCAGGAGTGTTGCGGTGGTGGCTGGGCCTGCGTAGTGGCAGGAGTGGTTGGGGTTGTTAAGCGTATTGCTCGTTAAAGAGACCCCGAGGCAGGCTTCGTGTCGGCCACGAGGCTGTTTTATTTAGCTCTTGGGTGCAAGCGGGCCAAGTCCGAGAAAGGAGTTAGGCAAGGGGAGTAGGAAAGGGGACTGATTATATAGGTTGGTGCAAATGGTCAAAGATGTTAATCTATTTTAGGGAGGGGAAGGGTATCACGGGATGGATGGTCACAAGAGTGGGGGTTATCTGCCACCAACTGGCATGGTCATAAGGGTGGGGGTTATCTGTTGCTAGCAGAAGGGAGGGTGTGGTAAATTACAAACAGTGGTGGGGATCTTGAGAAACCTGATAGCTAGGGGGAAGTTTTGCAAGGCTGAGCAGGAACAATGGTCAGACATTACAGGGGGAGAGCAATCAGTTGAGGCAAGAACTAGTTACTTCAGACTTTCTGGCTCCTGGAGACCGTTTGGAGGTGTATGTGCAGATCACCAAGGACATAATGGCCAGGCTTGGACTTGAAGGCCTGACATTCCTGTCTTCTTATATATATATATATAAAGAAAAAGTTTAAAAAGAAAAGGGAATAGGGGTGATGTTTCTCAAGGAGTCTTTAAGCATCATAGGGGGCTGCCTGGATACCTAAAATAAAAGTCTTTGATTTTTATAGTATAGTAAGTGTTTAGTTAAGTCTTTGGCTTAGGGCACCATTTTATATATTTAACAAGGTGCCAATTAGCATATTTTTGAGCTTGAAATTTTCCTAATAGGATGAATTTTCTAAAAATAGCCTTTAAACATAATAGCTTTAATGGGGGTAGTGATGAAGCCCTTTAATGGGGCCAAGGTTGGAATAGTGTGCAGTGTACCAATGCTTTTTGTCCCTATTTTCAATCATAGGAATAAGACTGCTTGTTGTCAAGCCAGTAATCTCTTATATTACCCTTTTCCCATAAGTGTAACTGGTGTTCTGAATGGAGGAGTTCAATAGTTCTGATTGCCGACCCTATGCAAGAGGGTTAAGTATAATATACTCTTTATCTCCTGAGTTGAGCTGAGGCTGGCAAAAGGAAAAGTGTCCCAAGCCCTCTAATAGCCATTGGTATACTTTGTGGTGACTTGGATGTTGGTTTGGCTGTCAGATATGGGGTACAGGCTCTGTATATGTGTACTGCAGTTTATCTTCATAAACTTGGGCCTGGGGACACCATGGGCAAGTGTCTGATGGCTGCCACCCCATTACGTCTTAGGTTTTTTTCCCAGAGGCTTTTTAATTCAGGGGTAGGGAAGATCTTGAGAACAGGTCAAACTACTATTATGGGGAGTTGATCCTAGAAGACTTGGATTAAAAGGGATATGTGCGGGTTCTGGAGAGGTATTACACTGCATCTTGACCTTTGCCAGGTGTTGCCTGGAATTCATGAGTGGTGAACTGGTGTTTGTGGTTGATCCTAGAAGAGTGAAGGTATGAAATAGGACTGGAGACAAGGCAGGCAAATGAGCCAGGAGGATTGGTGAGGCATCTTGTCTGCTGAGAGGTCCTGGGACAGGGGTTGATATTGTGGGGTTGTTAAAAGTAGCATTTGCCATATGGAGTGATGAGTAATGGCCTGGATATGGTTTTGTAGGAATTGAGAGACTAAGTGGAAAATGCAGTTTGAATAGGAGGTGAAGGAAGACAGTTATTAGGGGAGTAAGGATCGGAGAAAGCCATGACATCCAGCTAAAAAACAGCCAGGTGGATTCGGCATAGTTATTTGCTGGGTTAGTACATTTCTGGGCTTTTTGAGGCTTCTGATATTATCATAAACTAAGCCGGACTGATTTAAGTAAAAGCAGCATTCCTCATTTAGAAATATACAGAGCCCTTTCTTTTCTGAAGTGAGTAAGTTGAGGCCATGATGGTTCTGGAGGACAGCTGCAGCTAAAGAATCAATTTGAGCCTGAAGGACAGATAAGGTATTATATATGTCAGTAATGCTAGCAGAGAAATCAATAGACAGACTACAGAATGTTGTGACAGAGGGGGTGACCCCCACTATGCCAGTTCTGACGCCCACAATGGAGCTTGCAAACCCTGTTCTTAGGAGTAATGGAATTAGCTGGATGACTCTTTTTTGTCTAGTGGGTGTCATTAGGGGAACAGGCAGTTGTTTATTACCATTGGCAAATTGAATTTTAGGAATAAGGAAGACTTAAGGCACAGGTGCTTGTCTAGTTAGTAGGTAAACACACATAGTTGGAGGGTCCACATAAGGAGAAGAGGCCTGGGACAAGGCAGAATGGAAAATGCAGGATGAAAAAGTGGGAGGGAGCTTTGAAACGGGAGTCAGGTACCCAAACTCCTAAAGATCCACTAAGGACAGCAGCCGTTAGAGGTTGAAAGGGAGATTGATGGGGGAATTGTATAGTGGGAGTGGTCTGATTTTCATAATATATGAGGAAGCACATAGTATCAACAAATAGTCTGCTACTAACATTTGTAGGGCCAGGTATGAGTAAGCATAAAAAGGGTCTAAGAGGAGAATCTGAGGAGCAGGGAGAGGGCATCCAAGGATGGAGTGAGAGACAAGGAAGGTGCTGACCTAGACAATAATGACTGTTAACATTTTTGAGGTTATTAATGATAAAGGGTTTGTCAGTAAAGTGAAGTGAGTATGCTCCTACAGGCATATTAACATGTGCATCAGGGCCTTGGAGATGGAGAGTAAAGGAGCACTTGGAAGGGGGAAGGTTACACCTTGGTTGGTTGACGGGAAATGCATAGAGGAGCAAGAGTGGGGATAGTTGTCTGTGTAGTAAGGGGTCCTAATATGGGTGGAGTGGAGTTCATATGAGGTAAGAGTTGCTGTAGATAGTTGAGGAGAAGTATAGCAGCTTGTTGGTATGAAATGTCTGAGGAGGTTTTGCTAAACTTGTCTAAGAAAGAGAGAGTCTCCATGGGAGACTGTTAAAAGAGTTGCCGGAGGTATAGGGAGGCGGAACAGATAGCCCAATCGGCTGGCAGGGCAGGAATAGCGGTATAAGAGGAAGAACAAAGGGAGATGAAGAGCCAGCAATTTTTCACCAGCAATGGGTTGGAATTAGTGAGGAGGAAATGGGTTAGATTGATGGTATGTTGAAGGTAATTAGGAAGAGATAGGGAGTTACAGAATGGGACTGTGAATAAGAGTGAGTAGAAAAGTAAAGAAGAGGACTTCATTAGGGTAAAAGAATTGGAGTGTCCCTTGGCACATAAGGTCATCTATCCATTCAAGGAAGGAGTCAAGGGTGGGAGTTTATGGGTAGAATCAGGAGATACCAGCAAAAATGGTCTCGAGGAAAACAGTAAACCAGCAAGGCAAGCAGGCATAGGGCATTTAAATGTAGATGAGAAGGGTGATTAGAAATATAGTTAGACAGAAAGCAACAGAAATAGAGAGCTTGTGAGGTGTAGAGCAAGCTTTAGGGGTGACTGTGTAGAGTCCTGCTGCAAATAGCAAAGTTAAGAGGAGGATTCCTGTTGATGTTGAAATATAAACTAAACTCATGTGTGGTTTGTGTCTACTCTTCAGGAATTTGAGTAAGCTTAAGACAAGTAGGAGAGAGTACTTGCGACTTCCAAAAGGAGGTGGATGGGCTAGGCTGGTTGTCTGATGGGCACAGTTTAATCCTGGACTGGTGAACCCAGTAGGGAGGGTTTTATAGATGGACAACAGTTGGGGTACTGTAGACAACCAGGTAGGGGCCCTTCCACTGAAGCTAGAGCTGGAAAGGTTAGATCCTTGACCACCACTGATCATCCAGTTATGGTGTCCTCATAAGGCCGTGTATCTGGAGAGGGGAGGAGGTTAGCAGCTTGACGAATTTCCTGCCTATTTTGTTGTAAAATGGGAAGATAGTCTTCAGGAGAGCTAGTGTCTGGGAGAAGGTTAGGTCCAAGAAAAAGGTGCAGCCATATAAGAGTTCAAAGGGAGGCCGGGTGCGGCGGCTCACACCTGTAATCCCAGCACTTTGGGAGGCTGAAGTGGGCGGATCACAAGGTCAAGAGATCGAGACCATCCTGGCCAATATGGTGAAACCCCATCTCTACTAAAAATACAAAAATTAGCCAGGCGTGGTGGCATGCACCTGTGGTCCCAGCTACTCGGGAGGCTGAGGCGGAAGAATTGCTTGAACCCAGGGGGCGGAGGTTGCAGTGAGCCAAGATTGCACCACTGCGCTCCAGCCTCGTGACAGAGCAAGACTCCATCTCAAAAAAAAAAAAAAAAAGAGTTCAAAGGGGCTGTATCTTGTGAGTTCCTGGCAAGTGGCATGAATTCAGAGAAGAGTAGTAGATACAAGAGATACCCAGTTCTTCTTTAATTGAAGGGTAAGTTTGATAAGATTTATTTTTAGGAGGCAATTAGCTTTTTCTACTTTTCTTGATGACTGAGGGTGCTAAGGGGCGTGGAGATTCCATTGAATGCTAAGGGCCTGAAGAGACTGCTTGGGTGATTTGGCTAATGAAAGTGAGACCATTGTCAAATAATATGGAAGTCAGCAGGCCAAATAGAGGAATGATATCATTTAACAGACAAGAAATAACAGCAGTGGCCTTTTTAGTTCCAGAAGGGAAGGCTTCAATCCACTCTGTAAAGATAGCCACCCATACAAGAAGATATTTGAATTTTTGGACACAAGGCATGTGAATAAAGTCAATTTGCCAATCTTGCATGTGGGTAAATCCCCGGGCTTGGTGAATGGGAAAGGGAGGGAGGTCTTAAAAGTCCCTGGGGGTTGGTACAGTGGCAGATGGAGCACTGAGATGTAATTGTTTTATGGATGGCTTTCCATGAAGGGAAGGAGATAAGAGGTTCTAAGAGGCCAAAGGCTTGTATCCCACATGAAAGTGGTTATGAAAGGATGAGAGGATAGACTGGGCTTGCAAGGCAGGAAGAAGGAATTTTCCTTGATCAAAAAACCAACTATCTTCTTCTTTTTTTTTTTTTTTTTTTTTAATAAGATGGGGTTTCACCATGATGGCCAGGCTGGTCTTGAACTCCTGACTTCAGGTGATCCACCCACCTCGGCCTCCCAAAGTGCTAGGATTACAGGCGTGAGCCACCGCGCCCGGCCAAAACCAACTATCTTGAGCGGGGAGCAAATGATAAGTTAAGGATTCAGAAGGAGAGTAAGTAGGAGTAATTGAGGAAAAAGAAAAATATTGTCTGCTGGAGGGGATACTGGTGCGTTTGCTGCCTTCTTGGCTGTCTCATTGGCATAAGCATTTCCTTGGGCAGTGGGATCTAAAGTTTTTTGATGTCCTTTGCAGTGGACAATTCCGGCCTTGGCTGGGAGAAGGGCAGCTTTAAGGAGAGTTCGTATTAAAGAAGCGTTGATAATGGAAGATCACTGTGTAGTGAGAAAGCACCTTTCTGCCCAGATGACAGCGTGGTGATGGAAGATGTAGAAAGCATATTTGGAGTCATGTAGATGTTGACTTTTAGCCCTTTTGCCAGGGTGAGGGCACATATGAGTGCTATCCGTTCAGCTTGTTGAGAAGTGGTAGACGGAGGAAGGATGGCAACTTCAGTGATAGAAGTGTGGGAGACAACAGTATAGGCAGCCTTTCCTGGAGAGGACTGATTAGGTTTTGAAGAACTGCCATTAATAAACCGTGTGTGATCAGTCTGGGATAGGGAAAAGAGAAATGTGGGGAAAAGGGGAGACTGCAACGTGGATGAGGGAGATACAGTCGTGTGGTGTGGGTTTTGCATTTGTGTTTGGTATTAGATGAGAGGCTGGATTAAAATTGGGGTCATGTGCAGTAGTCACAGTGGGAGTTTCAATAAAGAGCGAATAGAGTTGGATAAGACGTGGGGCAGATAACAGATGTGGAAGATGTGAAGAGGATACTAAAGATTGAAAATTGTGAAAGCTGTATAGAGTGAGGCATAGCCTGTGATTTTGAAAGCCTCAAGAAGTAGATCAGAGGCAGCTGCCGCACGTGGGCACGAGAGCCATCCTAAGACAGTGAAGTCAAGTTGTTTAGAGAGGAAGGCAACAGGACGTGGGTCTGGCTCTTGTGTAAGAACTCCAACTACACAACCCTGAATTTCAGCAGTGTATAGGGAAAAGGGTTGGGACAAGTTGGGGCGAGCCAGTGTGGGAGCAGTTTCCAGAGCTGTTTGTTTGTTTGTTTGTTTTGTACTACCTGGCCTTCAGTATCTAGAGCTGTTTTTAAAGAGTGAAAGGAGGAATGAGAAAAGAATTTAAAATCTGTGGGATTGAGTAAGTTTCCCTTGGTGAGCTTATGTATGGTTTGGTCAGAATGGCAAAACTGGGTATCCAAAGGCGAAAGTATCTGACTACACCTAGGAAGGAAAGGAGCTGTTATTTTGTAGAGGGAGTTGGGGTTGAAGTGATTAACTGGATACGGTGTGGAGAGCGTGGGTGTTTTATTGGAGGATGATGCCCAGATAGGTGACAGATGGAGAAGAAATCTGGGCCTTAGAAGTAGACACACAATATCCCTTTGAGAATAGGTGCTGGCCAGGCTCGGTGGCTCATGCCTGTAATCCCAGCACTTTGGGAGGCCGAGGTGGGCAGATCACGAGGTTAAGAGATCGAGACCATCCTGGCCAACATGGTGAAACCCTATCTCTGCTAAAAATACAAAAATGAGCTGGGCATGGTGGCGCTCGCCTGTAGTCCCAGCTGCTTGGGAGGCCGAGGCAGGAGAATTGCTTGAACCCAGGAGGTGGAGGTTGCAGTGAGCCGAGATTGCGCCACTGCAGTCCAGCCTGGCAACAGAGTGAGACTCTGTCTCAAAAAAGAAAAAGAAAAAGAAATATAAGTGCTTATATGTGTGTTTTGTGATTCCCATCTTACACATATAAGGTAAGGGAGATGCTAGAATTTGGACACAGTTTGTCTACACCAAAACTCATGTTGAAATTTGATTTCCAAG